>JAJIYU010018945.1:0-11007 GCA_030144865.1 Tinospora cordifolia
ATATATATATATATATATATATATATATATATATGTGTGTGTGTGTGTGTTCGTGCATGTCATGCCTTGACATGATCAAGTTGATATCATAAAAACAGAAAAATACGTTAATATTTTACCTTTTATATACACACGACCGTTGCCTTCAGCACTTCGATCTAGAAATTTCATAGTGCTTTCTTAGAGTGGCCATCAATGTAGATATTGTAATGATAAGTTTTGAAAAAAAAAAAAAAAAGAAAGCAAAAATACTTGGCTAAACTTCTGGGACCCAATAGACTGTTGATAATAAATGAGAAAGATGTGTGACGGATACATATATGGGATGGAATAATTTGACCAGCTGGTGAGTGTGTTGCATCCTACCCAATATAAAAAACAAAATTTATTTATAAAAAGTATGGAGTAGTCAATGTCAAATAAATATTTATCTTTAAAAGCAAAATATACAGTTTTTTAGTTGAATATTTATCATAATGTTTATTTTTAAACATGGTAGAAGATATCTTCTATCATTTACTTTTACATCTCTAATTCATAATTGTATTGAATAATATTTTTATTAATTTAATATCTATCTTATGTACACCCTTTTTTTTTTTTTTAATTTATGATTATATTAGAAATGCTTCTACCAATTAATTAAGACCTAGGTGTGGGTTGGTACGAGTGGATTTGGGTGGAAAGGAACTGTGAGTGCGGTGCAAAATGCCAAAATGGTCCGGTTAAATTGAAGTATGGTTAGTGTCGCTAGGTACTGCCGTTTTAGTTAGGTCTAAACGACCCGAATTTTTCATGGGGCAGGGTCACGGTTACGTTTGTCCATTCTTGCAAGAGAAGATAGGAGAAGATGGTGGATTTGCTTGCAGGGTACATGCTGTTAATAATTAAAATTCAAATTTTAATAACAGTAACTGCAATAATAATGAAGAAGGGAAAAAAAACTTATTGACAGAATATTATGGGGATGCATAATATCTTAAGACAGAATTTTACCTCTTCTCTGCTACTTGAAGATTTATTCGGCGTCTATCTCCTTGGATACAACTGTCAAATCAATTTGAAAGCACTACAAATTAATTCTGATAAACTGAAAATCTCTGTTTTGATCTTTGTAATTCGAAAAAAAATCCAAGTGCTTTCTACAAGGAAGAAGTATTTTATTTTTAGAAAAACTAGTAGGTAGGTTTGAAAGTTTGTAACTTTCCAAAAATAGTTATTAACGGTCAAAAAACCGTTTTGAACAGTTATATTTAAAATTTTAAAACAATAGTAAATAATTAAATTTTAAAAAATAAAATATTAATTGCTTGGGTCAAAAACCAAGGCATCCAAGGTCCAAGGCCTTAGTCTTTGATTTAAATTGCATCGTTTTATTTATATATACAATTAGCTAATGGACCCACACTATGGCATAACCTATATCATTCCAATCCAAGTTAGAAAACAATTAGTTCCTTTTTAATTTCAACTAATTTTATCCCTTTTTTTATGTGGGATTGTTATTTTCTATTCAGACTTATTTTTTTTTACTAACAATACCCTACATTTGAATAGGAAATAAAATAAAAATAATAATAATTTAATCAACATTACAAACAACAAGAATATTATATATTGGGTAAAGTGCCGTATAGACTTGAACCTTCCCTATTAATATCATATCAGATTCACTTGGTAATGAAGTTGATTTATTTGATCTTAAACTGTTTACCTTTCAAGAGTGAATCTAGACAATATGATTCAAGTATAATATAATTTTTAGAATTCTATTTTTTACGATTTTGTTCATTTTGGTCTTGAACAAGTCTCGGGTTCATGATAGCTTTAGAGAACTAAGACATTCACTCTCATAAATGCAAAATTTTTCTTATATTAATGTCATTAAATGCTTTTAGCATAACCTATTTATCATATATTACACATTAGTTGTGGAATGAGTCATTATGTGTGTTTAACTTATTGAGTTTCACTCAACTAGTTTGCCTATTGAACCTATACCATAGGATTTCCAATCCAATAGGTTAGGTTTCCGCCAGTGCAACTCATTGTGTTGGCTTTAACCCCATTCCAATAGATGTCAACTTAGTCCACTCTCTAGGTAAACCTTTAGTTAAAGGATCTACAAGATTTTTCTTTAATTTTATATATTGCAAAAAAATTATTCTACTCGAGAGCAGTTGTTTAATTGTATTGTGACTACGCCTAATATGTCTTGAGTTACCGTTATAAACACTGCTTTTAGCTCTTGTTTGAGCTGCCATACTATCACAATGTATGCGAATCGTCATTATAGGTTTAGGCCAGACTGGAATATCTTCTAAGCCATTCTGCTTCTTCAACAGCTTTATCTAATGCAATAAACTCAAATTCCATTCTTGAGCGAGCGATGCAAGTTTGTTTAGAAGATTTCCATGAAATTGCAGCTCCAGCTAGTGTAAAAACATACCCACTAGTAGATTTTGTTTCTGTATTATCAAAAATCCAATTTGCATCACTATATCCCTCTAAATCAAGTGGATAATGTGTATAGTGCAATCCATAATTTAAAGAATACTTTAAATATTTTAACACCCTGATCAAAGCTTCCCAATGATCATGTCCAAGATTACTGGTATATTTATTCAATCTACTTACTGTGTAAGCAATGTCAAGTCTAGTAGAATTCATTAAATATATCAAACTTCCAATCACTTGAGAATATTCCAATTGAGAAATTGCATCTCCTGTATTTTTCTTTAATTTGCAATTCGCCTCAAATAGAGTCAATAATGACCCATATTTTTGGACACCAAGTTGATGGGTTTAAACTATGTATTGCTATGTATTTTTTTTTAAATTTTTAATGAAAATACATAAATTTTCGTTAATTTTATCCATTTAATTAAAGGAGTTGAGATTAAATGGGAAATATAACTTTTTGAAAGAGAATATATTTATTATCGAGGGAATATGACTTTAAAGAGAAAATATAAATTTTTGGAAAATTTATTTGAATTTTTAGAAAGGAATAATAAATTTTTAGGTAATTATTAGATTTTTTTTGAGAGAAAAATATTATTTTTGTGTTGAGTGTATATAAATTAATAATAATAATAATAAGGAATATATATACAGGGAAAGGAGATTTAAAAAAAAAATTGTAAGCCCAAACGGGCAAAAGCGCACAGGCCTTGGCCCATGTGGGCGGGTAGGGCGGAGCACGGGCTGGATTTGGTACATGGGCCATTTGGCCCATGGGCCGGCTCACGCGCCCATCTCTCTTCTCCCCATCCCCCCCCCCCTCCCTCTTTTCTTCTTCCTTTCTTCCTTGTTTTTAGTCGAAGAATCAGGTGAAAACCAAGTTTTTTCCCATGGTTTTGGTCGATGGTTTAGCCAATGACATTGCTACTAACTGGCCCCGCAACTCTGGCTGGTGGGGCACCATGCCAGGTGGCACTGTTTGAGCCATGCAAATACCTCTCCAAAAACAACGCAAAACTGATTTTCTACAAAAAAATCAGTTGTAACCACCCAACTTCACGCCTTCATAAATTTTTCATCCCAACTCAGAATTGTATGATTTCATAGCCATTGGAAAGCTCTAAGTGCCCTTTTTAAGATTGTGTAAGCCATTGATAGAAAACACTAGCCAGCTGAGACGAAAATGACCACAAAGGGGAGTTGTTCGACATAGTTGGAAACTAGAAGTAGAGGGAAGTGTGTTGATCCAATTTTTGAGAGGCTGGTTCCTAACCCATTTGAGGTTTGTTTCTGAAGTAAAACCACTCATTTTGATCGTCTTCATGTGTACTTCAATATCCAATTGATAGAAATCAAAAATTGATATCTTGAACATGGTTTACAAGGTGCTGAAGATGGTTGCTTGCAAACTGTGATAGCAGGATGTGTTTTGGGAGCAACTTCGATGCAATGGTTGAAGCTATTAGGAGGGTTTGATCGGGCTGAATTTGGTGTGGTTAAAACTCACACTTGAGGCTTAAGGAAGGTATAAATTTCATACCATAAGGCCTTGCATCTGTGGTGTAATATGCATGCAAAGTTGTTATGTTAGGAAGGTGTTTCGACGGTGAGAAAATTTAAGAGTTTGTAGAAGAGGCATGTGAAGTGTTTGATGAAATGTATGAGTAGATTTTTGGTTTCATATGCTTATTGATTCGAATGAGACTTAGTATTAGGATGTTCTATGACCTAAATACTAATGATAAATGTAAGAATTAACTTTAGATTGGATGTTTACCGAAGGAAAATAAACACTAGAAAACCAATGAAAAACTTGAATTCAGAATTTTTTGTGACTTCGCTAAGAATTCAGGGGATCCGTTCAGTGACCCAAACTTGGTATTTTGAGCTAAAATTTGGTGGAGACATTACTGATTATGTCAAAAACAAGTGTACCAAATTTAAGCCCAATCTGAGTTGGGTAAGTTGGTCAACTTGCGTGACCAATGACTACCTATCACATGCAAAATGGGAATTCACAGTTCTTGTTATCGCATTTGAAAACTGTATCAAATGAAGTCCAAAAATCCAAAACTAAAATTTTGGAGAATATTTAAGGGGTTTAGATGAAATCTAGAAAGTTTTGCGCAAATCTGAATTATAGATTGGTCGCAGAAAAATCGGCGAATCCGCTACGCAGGAAGAACAAAAAGCTTGAGATTTGGCTAAGTATTGAAAATTGGAAATTTGGACCAAATTTGACCAATTTGACCAACGTTGACCAATTTTGACTAAATTGACCAATTAAATAAGTTTGACCAAATTTGACCGAGTCAAATTTGGGTTGACTGAGATCGGTTAGGGACAATTAAAATAAAATTGAGCTAAGTTTCCCAAAGGAATTGAAATTGAGTTTAAACGATACAGATTTGAGTGTACATGGCAGGACTAGGTTGAGTGTCGATGAGACATCAGTGCGTAGGACCCGAGGCTTGTAGCTTAATTTAGGTGTTACTTTAACTTGTATTTCTTACATAAAATGTGTGTGAAATGTTATTGGTTAAATGGTTTCATGTGATTTGAGTTACATCTATTAGTTTGAAGTATATATAGATGTACACCAATAATGAGACCATAAGTTTGAGGTCCGAGCGCGGGGTTAGGGTACACGATGTGATTGAATTTAGATTCAAGGTCTGAGCATCGGGGTTAGGTATATGATCAGTGTGCTTAGCCTCAGATTCGCTCAATTGACGACACTTGAGGACCAAGCGTAGGGTTAGGGTATTTGATGAATACGCCTAGCTCATGAATCACTTGAGTGAACAGTACGCCTGATTCATAACCCACAAGAGCGATGACCATAGGGTTGGATTTGATGATTTGAAACCCTAGCCTAGATGTAGTTTTCAACTAGCATGTGTTCAAACTATTCCTTTTTTAACTGTTGTATTATTTATAAATGTTTTAGTACATGCCTTGTTAACTAGCATTGTTTTACCATTCCTGTTCATGCATACATGCATTATTTTTGGAATTCTAGTTATAGGTAATATGCTAGTTTTCCTACTCATTAAGTCATGTTGCAAATTAGGTACTACTCTACTAACATTTCAGGTTCCTCATTGGCTAAAAAAGGAAAAGGTTGATAGCCTAGTCCATCAACAATTCCTTTTTCCTTTTCTTGGTCTTTGTTAGAGGTGGGTCATTTTTGTATATGTAACTAATGGTTAATTGTATTTTGGAACCAGACAATATGTATTATGTAGGAGCAAACTTCCACAATATTTGCCTATAAGCTTAATTGAAATGCTATGTTTACTTTTTATACTTTATCGAATAGTTGTTTAAATTATTCTGATATGGTTTGATGTTATGGTTGAAAAGTCTTAATGGTGACTAAGTGAACTTGGCTTGATGAGTGAGTTCGTCGAGTTATTGTGCCGATCGAGCCGCCTTTCGGCCTAGAGAAGGGGTCTTGACAGCAGGTTTACAATCATTTTGATTAAACCTTTTCAATATTTTTTCCACATAATGTGATTGAGAAAGTATGTATCCATTATTATTTTGTTTGACTTGAATTCCTAGGATGACATCAACTCTACCTAAGTTTTTTATATCAAAATTTGAGTTTAACACCTTTTTAGTAGAATTTATAACATCCTTCTTAGTTCCAATTATTAGCATGTCATCTACATGTAAACATACTAACACACAAGAGCTTTTCATATTCTTAACATAAACACGTTTATCACATTCATTAATTTTGAATCCATGTGTTATCATTACATGATCAAATTTTTCATGCCATTGTTTAGGCGCTTGTTTAGGTCCACATAAAGACTTAATAAGTTTACAAACTTTATATCTTTCACCTTTAACCACAAACACTTCTGGTTGTTCCAGATATATTTCTTCATCTAATTCTCTATATAAAAATGTTGTTTTTACATCCATTTGATGTATATCCATATTATATATTACAGCAATAGCAATTAACATCCTAATTGATGTAATCCTTGTAACTAGAGAATATGTGTCAAAATAATCAAATCCTTCTTTTTGCCGATATCCTTTGTTTACCAAACATGCCTTATATTTGTCAATATTTCCATCGGCTTTCAATTTTTTTCTTAAAAATCCATTTATAACCAATTGGTTTGATTCCAGATGGTAAATCAACTAATTCCCATATATGATTATGTAAAATCGATTGTACTTCACTGTCAATACCTTCCTTCTAGAAAGGAGCCTTTGGTGAAGAAACAACTTCCTTATATGTTTGTGGTTCGTTTTCAGTTAAGAAACGTGTAAAGTTTGGGTCGAAATTTTTTGGAATTTTTATCCTCTTTCCCCTGCTAAGTTCTTCGTGTTGTTTTTGAACCTCCCTTGAATTAGAACATTCTTGATCATCTTTTTGAACCTCTGAATCAAATGGTTCTTCTAGGCTTTCTTCATAAGTTCGCTTTGTTGAAGAACTAGTTTTTGTTCTTTATAAAGAAATATTCCTTCAAAAAATTCAGCGTGAACAAAGTCAATAATAATATTTTCATGAACATCAATAATATTAGATCTAAACACCAAAAATCTATATGCAGCACTATTTTTAGCAAAGCCTATAAACACACAGTTAATGGTCTTTGGTCCTAATTTAGTCCTTTTTGATAAGGGCACTTGTACTTTAGCTAGACAACCCCACACTTTCAAAGTTTTATAAGTAAGTTTTCTATTTTTCCACACTTCAAAAGGGGACTTCTTGGTTCTCTTAAAATGAATTTTATTTAATATATGATTAGCAGTAAATAATGCCTCTCCCTATAATTATGTGGTAATCCAGAGCTATTTAACATAGCGTTAATCATATTTTTTGAAGTTTTTTTTTTCTTTCTGCTACACCATTTTGTTGAAGTGTATAAGGAGTCATAGTTTGATGTATAATTCTATGTGTAGCACAAAATTCAGAAATAAAAAATAATCATATTCTCTACCTCTATTTGTCCTTATGATTTTTATTTTCTTGCCTAATTGATTTTCTTGTCCTTATGAATTTTTATACATTCAACCCAAAAATAACATTTTTTCTCTAAAAACAAATAATTACACAAAAATTTATTATTCCTTTATAAAAATTCAAATAAATTCTCTAAAAATCATATTTTTCCTTACAAATCACATTTCTTAAAAAATTTACGCATCCTTTTCCCAAAAATCATATTTCTCAATTAACCTAAATTTTGTCAATTAAATGGATAAAATTATTAAAAATCGAGAAAAATTACATATTTTCATTAAAAATTTTAAAAAATAATCAAAATTACATACATCGGACCCATCAACTTAGTGTTCGAAAATATGGGTCGTTACAACAATTAACGAATGGGCTGACACTTATGGCCCACAACCTATATCTTTCCAATCTAAGTTAACAATTAACTAGACCTTTTTTAATTCCAATTAATTTAGTCTCTTTTTCTTATGTTGGATTATTATTTTCTATTCAAACTTATGTTTTTACTAACATATGCGAGTGGGTTGATATAACTAACACATGCGAGTGGGTTAATATCAACGGACTTCTTCAATAGTCTATATAAACACAAGAGGCATGGCCATGTACTTCATCCATTAACTTCTATTCCCTTTTCCCCGAGAGTCATATTTCAGGATGAGGAACCTGGCCCCTACATACTCGACTCTCACCGGTACTGGCTCATCAGTTTTCAACGTTTATTCTGGTATTACATCTATATTAATGTTGTACGTAAATCCTCTTCTTTTTATGATTTTTTATACTAACATACTTTTTAAAAAAATATTTCTAAATATGTTTACAATGCCATGTACATCCTTAAATATACTAACAAATGATAAGGTTTCTCTTTGCTGCTTTGTCAGACGAGCTGATGTTAGAAATGGAAATTCATATGTTAAAGCAGCGTTCCTTCACGTATTATCGTTAATCTGCTCTCTTTTCAATACAACTATCCTTCATCCAAGTCAGGAACTACACCAGTTACGTAGACTCCATGAACTAGCTAGTTGTAATTAATTAAGTGAAGCTATCTAAAAATATTATCATCAGGGTTAAAGTAGTAGTAGTAGTAGTACTGATTGTTACTAAGAATAAACATGTACGTGCAGGATGATCTTGGAACTGGATCCTCGGCTGCATCTTCCCAAAGTCATCAAACCCCAGATAGATTCAAGTGAAGCCGAGGAGGATCGCTCAAGACCTTTGGAGAAGAGTGGGCTCATGGTTGTTAAAATTTGGGTCATTCCAATTGCATCATGTGTGGCAGCTACTCTAATTCAAGTGATTTTGGCAAATCAAACGATTGTTTCGACCAAGGATTATTCTTTGAATCCTTGCTTGGAATTGCTATTGCTGACTATTTTCTCTGGTGCAATCTTACTCGTATTATCAAATATTAAATAGAATTTCTATGGAAAAGTGTTTATGATAAAGATAAAGTTCATGATAGTGACTGCACTTGCTTCAACTATTGTGGATATTGTCCGCGTTGTAGCATTTGGTTACAGTTTACTTAACTAATTAGCAAAAAGAAATGCTGATGTAAAAAATATATCTACCTTGTATTTGTAATGGCGTGAGTTTAAGTACTCTAGCAACAAAAATCAAGTAGAAGATTTGAAAAGATAAGGTTATAATTAAATTACAAACGCCTACCGTTTTAGATCAAATTCTGAAGTTTGTTTTTTAGTATTCTCATGTAGCTTGTGTTTGTTTTGTAATAACATAGAAATCTATATAGGATATATATAAACATACTAGCGCATGACACATACGAACATACACAATAGAAAAATCTTAAAAGTTGGCTGCCCAAACTTCTAGAAGAGCACTCAAATTTTAAATTAAGTTAATACTAAACTGTTAAAATTACTAAATTGTCTATTTCTGTCGGGACCCCTTCTCTAGGCCGAAGGACGACCCGATTGGCACAGTGACTCACCGAACTCACTCATTGAGTCGAGTTTGTCTAATCACTGTTAAGCCCTTATATTTCAATTTCTTCGACAAACGACATTAAAGTAATTTAAACATTCATACTGTAAGGTGCGGAAGCAACAAAATATTACACATTATCATGTCCCAAATGTACAGTTTGACCATTAAACTATCACAGACATACAAAATGTGACCAACCTCAGATAGAAACAAAAGAAACAGAGGACCACTCTAGGACTAGGCTATCACTGCGCCTTTCCCTCTATCGGCTACTGAGGAACCTGAAATGTTAGTCGGGTAGTGAGCCTAAAAGTCAACATGGCTCAATGAGTAGTAAAACTAGTAGATTACCTAACCGGCATCCAAAAACAATGCATGCATGCATGAATAGTGACGGTGAAACAATTTCTCAAGAATTATGGTATGTTATAAAAATAGTTATAAACAGTTTAACAGTTTGAAGAAGAACAATTTAAATACATGCAGCTCAAAATTTTATCAAGACTAGGGTCCAAATCATCAAATACAACCCTATAGTCATCGCTCGAGCGGGTCATGAGTCAGGCGTGCTGGCCACTTAAGTGGGTTAAGGGTTAGACGCATTCATCAAACACCCTGTAACACCCCATCTCCCGAGGCCCATCATCTACGTCATCTGACGATTTAATTTTCTTTGATAAAAAATCTTGGGATGCTCGGGAGATGGGCTCGTGCTACATTTTCTTTTTCTCAGACCCAAATCCAGTAGGGTTCCTGTGTATATTAGTCTATGTACAAAATGACATCATAATAAAAAAGATTCTTCATTTATTCATTCAAAAATTCTGAGTACAGTGATTTATTACGGTGAAAAATACATTCAAAGCTGAAATACATGATTTAGCTTGAGCCTATGGGCCCTACATTGAAATAAATAAGAACTTTCAATTGATAAACCTCCTCATAAGCTGGTTAGTTCCCTGAGATGTGAAAATAGAGGGGTGAGCTAAAAAGCCCAGTGAATCATTCCATCTATTTAATTCATTATTTCAACCAAATAATACAAGCATATCAGACACTTTTAGAGATTAATTCGATTCAAACAATATATTATTTCAATCGTAATTTAGACCGAACAGGTGTGACACCCCGGCTCCCGGTTTTCTCATCTATCTCTGTTGCGACGATCTGTCGCTGGAGCCGCACTCTGAGATGGCGCGGGCCCGTTCGTTCGTTCGTTCATTCGTTCATTCGTCGAGAGCCGGAGGCCACGTGGTTCGGTTTCTTTCTTTCTCAGTCTCAGCTTCTTATCTTTCTATTAAATAGGCTATGATGTGGGAAAATTTAAAATACTCAATAGCCATCAAAATAATGGTTTCTTTCGGTAGACATAAAATTCATTTGAAATATATGCAGCGGAATCCATTTCATTCATAAATCAACAATGAATCAATATTCAGCCGAATAAAACACTTTGCAACGGAATCAACTTTCAAATTCATTTTCAAATCATGATATGAAAAATAAAACATGGCCCAGTGGGCCTAAGTTCCAAAATCTTCACGTTACATAAGAAACAGTTCAAGATAAAAGAGGGCAAACGCCCAGTTCAATTT
>JAJIYU010018946.1:0-10981 GCA_030144865.1 Tinospora cordifolia
CTCCACTGTAGCCCAATGTCCAATGCAACCCTATTCCGCTGGCACAACAAATTAAAACTATTAAAAGACAAACAAACATAAAATATTTGTTGTTTAAATGTTCAACGTAATCAATATTTACCCGCATGATATCGTTGTCTAATTTGTGGCTGTCATGCTCATCCGTAGCCTCTGGGTTTTCAACAATAGGATGAGATATTGATAAGAACCACTCCATGTAACCTGGTGATGAATCCCATGGATGGCGTGATGAATCCCCTCGAACACTGTAGCCTAAGACATGGTTTTGCCACCTTTCAAATAATTGAAGAATAAACATGTGCTTCACTAAATATTTATTGCCTGTGCTCCCTCGATCTGCTCTTATTGGCTCAAGTGGAGGGTCAGGTATTGACTGTACATATCCTAATTGTCGAAGAAATCTAACGGGGTGGTATGACTCTACAACATCTAAACAGTTAATCAGCCCAATATAAAATGCCACCTTCGATACAGATGCACCCTCTCTTGCTTCCCTATACGGATCCCAGTAAACCTGAAAAAGATAGAACTACTTTAAGTTAAAAGATTTCAATAACTATTTATGATACAAAGATTTCAATAACATGTAATACTTACCTCATGAGGATGCAACTGATCAATTGTCCGACGCAGTGTCAACATATAGTCATCATCGAGACCCACCTCCATCCTTTGGGTCCACATAACAACATGCGGCAAATTATTATAGTAGTGGGGATTGACACGTGGACGAGTAAAGGGGAAATGATCATATATCCACCCCTATATAATGTGCAAATTGAAACAATCATCATTTAGATAGAAAACACAAATGTATAAGGTTAAATGAGAGTCGCAAATATACCTCAAGTAGGGTGAGATATCCTGCAACCTGACAAACATCAGCTCGTGAAGCACTACCGAGCTGGCGGTACAAAAAGGCAAGAGCTGCTGCTCCCCACGCATACGACCCGATAGTATCCACATTCTTTAAAAGCTGAAGAAAGGACACATGAACTCGAGTACCGCTCTTATCAGTAAACAATGTACTGCCCAGTAGATACAAAATAAAAGCTCTGGCAGTTGCTTCAACATTGTAATATTTATTTGCATTCTCTTTGGACGTACCAAAGAGATTTTTTAGCCATTTCTTGCTTATTGTGAGCCTTTTAGCTGTTCTAATCTCTTCAACAGCTTCTTCTTCAGAAACACTAAGGCATTCACACACCAACTGCACAGCACCATCAAACTTCATCGGCTTTACTGGAACTGATTTTTCCATGACTGGAATGCGAAGAAGAATGCGAACATCGTCCAGTGTAATCGACATCTCACCGAATGGGAGGTGAAATGTGTTCGTTTCTGGATGCCACCTCTCAATGAATGCCGATATCAATGTCCTATTAGCATAGTTATAGGAACAAGTGGTCAACGAGCTCAGTCCAGATCTATTGATCAACTCCTGTAGGCGAGCTTGTTCTGAGTGACATTCAAGGTCCCAAGACTTTATCAGATTCCCGTGGTTGATACATTTCAATGGACCTCGATGCTGCACTCACGTCATATTTTTTCCAAATTATTAATAATTCTTTGTTGACAAAATGAAATATTTTACTATAAACTACTTTTAATGAATTAAATTTACCTCATTCTTCCATACTGCTGCAGCAACATGGTGCTTAAAACTCTTCAGAACAAACATATCACTTGGACCACCAGGAAAAAGTCCAACAGTAACCTCACCTTCTTCATGTTCTTCATGTTCTTAGCTGGCTTCATGTCTTTCAGTTTCATCTTCTACATACTGTGAGGAACTTTCACTGACTGGCGAAAGATTAGATCTTGCCGCCACCATAGCTCGCCTCCGTGATGTCGTCAAAGGAGGCCTCGAAGAACATGCACTTTCAGACTGAGTGCTTGTAACCCTTTTTTTCTTTGGTGCCATTTCTGCATAAAATATGGCTAATCAGTATAATATTCAAAAGCAAATAAACATATAAATAAATAAACGGTAATTATAATTTTGGCAATTATGTGTCTCGGCGCCATGTGGGCCACTCGGCTATAGTGGAACAAGACTCTAACGAAGACTCTCGATCCAACTGCACAGTATCAGCCCAGTTCGACCGAAACTTTTGCTCGAAGGAAGGGTCTCGGTCGAAGTGGGCCGAGACTTTCCCTTAGGGTCTCGGCCCAATTGGCCGAGACTTTCCATTATGGTCTCGGCCCACTTGGTCGAGACTTTCCTTAGGGCCTCCGCCAGTGTAACCGAGACCCATGCTTGGGTCTCGGCTGCTTGGACCGAGACCCCAGTGGAGAGTCTCGGCCATACAGGTCCGAGACTCTCATGAGAGCCTCAGACCTGTGTGGCCGAGACTCTCGTCGGGATGACCTACCGGCAGGTCGAGACAGGAAACGCCATTTCTTGCGATTCATACACGAAATTAGAGCTAAACTGGTCTAAATCACGAGAAAATAAATTCTAAACATAGAAAAGTATCAAATCTTACCAAATTTGCGTGTTTTCTTCGAAGATTTTCTCAAATCCGCCGACGGCTACAATGACTACAAATTTGGCCTTCCAATAGCTCGAAATGGACTCTATGAAGCCGAAATAATAGATTTTTAGCAACAAAAGCTGTGTTCTTGAGACATTCCAAGAGAGATAGCAACTGAGGCCATCAGATGGGGTTGCCGGTGAATGGGGTGAAATTTGGATGGGGTGAGCTGATTAAGGGATGGTTAATTACAATTTAAGAAAGGGTAAATTAGTATTTTTAGCAAAAATGTAGGGTGAATTTATCATTTCATTTAACAGCTGGGGTGAACTAATCCACTTATGGGGTAATTTTAGCCCCACCCTTAACAATTCAATTTGCGTTAGGGAAAAAAATTCATTTCTAGTGCGTCTTAAATTATTCAAATGTAAAACAAAAATGTTATGATCTAATAATATATGTTCCTCAATCCTCATATAAATTTTGCCAATATCTTCATACCAACTATTGGCTTCTGACATTTATCCCCAATGTCAGACATACTAGTCTATGATTGTCATATAAATTTCGGTCTATCTCCCAATACCAGTTGTTGGCTTCTGACGCCTATACATCTTGTGCCCTGTGACAAAAAGGTCGAAGGCAAGATCTCTTCCCACCTTCAATTTTCCATCAACAGTGAAAATTGACGAACAATTATCTCATATTGTGATCGCTAGCTCTAATAGATGCAAGCTCAAGAAATGTCATTACGAACATAAGAAGAGTTCTCCTCGCTCAAAACTAATGTTGTGAAAGTTGAAAGACAAACTTATGTTATAAGCCTTTATAAGGTGTGACAAATCTTAGACAAAATACAAATGAGTGTAATAAGGTGTGAAGAAGCTTAGACAAAGTATAATTGAGTGTAGGACTGTAAATTAATTATTTAGGGGTGTGTAAGTGTAAAATATATACTTTATTTTAACATATCACTTAATTTTATTAATTTAAAATTTAAAATAATTTTTTTCAAGGCAACTTTCACCAAAACAGAATTCCTCATACTCTTCCGTGCAAGCCTAGAAAATGCCATCGGACTTGAACACGATTCATCTTGCTCTAACAAACCTAACTATAGCAAAGAAATCAACTTTGTCGATCTGTCCTGATCTTATTGAGTATGTGCTAGATGCCTAAACGAGAAATAGCCCTTGAAATCTGAAGGGACAATGAAGTTTCCATTTGAGATACTAACCTATGTCCCTTGCCACCTTTCAATGAAAGCAAAGAAATGCAAATACGCTCAAGGACTACTCTTTATTTTCACTCTCTTTCTCTCCCTTCTCTCTCCGTCTTCTTTGTAAAATAAAACGAAAGTTACATAAGAACTTGATTTACCGTCTTATTTATCGGGGGAATTTTACTTAATTCTTTCAATTTTATATTTGATCATTACAATATAATTTTTACATGCCTCAAATTATGTTAATTTATTAAAGTTATTTTTTTACTGAAGTGGATAATTAATTAATTAATTTATACTTTATAATTATTATTTATTTAATAAAACTACATATATATGTATAAAAAGATGTTTCAAATATTAGTTTATTTGTCTTTCATAATGTCATTATTATTGGTTTGACTTTGCTTCAATGTATACTTTTTTATTTTTTATTTTTATTTGGCTTCATATTATGCACATTTGGTGATGTTTGAGGTTTCAGCAAGACACATGGATTTAAATACTCTAGCTTGATTAATAATTTGTTTTTCATTCGGTGCCTTACGGGTTTTAAGTTGTTCTTGTATGGAAGAATATTATGAGAAGTTGAAATGCGAGCACGACTACTACTCCCCTTGGTTTAGGAGAGTGGTCGTCAAGATGCACCCAACTATCCCAATCTCGTTCTTTGCTTTCAATGACCTTAAGGGAGCCTTTTCATCCATTTTGATCAATTCCAAAATTAATTAAAGAGTTGGACAGTATTTAAGCAACCTGTTCCATCTGCTGCGAAACTGACGGATGCCCTTCCTTGCGATGGCTGCTACCGTTGTAAGAGGAGGTGGTGGTGCCGTTCTGCTCGCCTGCTACTGTAAACCTTGGTCATTGCGTTCTTCGCGCACCTTTGCTCGATGCAATTCAACTTTTCCAAAAGGCAACAAGACGGAGATAGCATTGGCACCATACTCTTGTCCATTTCACTTGCGAAGAGCACATATAATAGGCGCGCGACGACCGTTCACAGGTACCAGCCGAAGCTTCTTCAATCAATCATCGGAAGCTGAAGCTATTGTGAATGGTAGTTCTTCTGATCAGTATGATAATATTCATTCCTCGGTCTCTTCAGCGGATTCCACTGCGGGTGATTCATCATCCTCGCTCTCTTCGCTCAAGGATGCAGCCGTAGCGTTAGACATCAGGGTTGGGCGCATACTTAGAGCTTGGAGACATTCAGAGGCCGATGCACTCTACGTGGAGGAGGTCGACGTGGGGGAGCCTGAACCGAGAACAATTTGCAGCGGTCTCGTGAACTACATTCCTTTAGACGACCTTCAGGTACAATCTGTGCCCTTAGACTTTATTATTTGGAGTCCTTTTCTATCCCCCTTCCTGGATTAGCATCGAAAACAATAGATAGCCCTACCAGCTTGTTGGATCTCATACTTGTGGTGGACTGTGCTCCGTTACCAATTGCTTTGAACCGATAGGTAGAACAGTAGAACGTAGTCTTGAAAGTAATTCTCTCTATCTCTTGCTTTCTTTTTAATCTTAATCAAGGCTTCGTCTTTGCTTTTCTTTAATGTAATATCTTTTATAAGCAACACAAACTTAAACTTTGTCCTGAGTACGCCAGGAAAACAATATGGATCTTCTCTACCATTTGACTCACTTTGAGGTATATTTTGCATTGGGTCTGTATCAGGAAACAGAATTACGCAAGAGTAATCACAAACTTTCCATTAAGTGTTTCATTACAACAACCTTAGCTAAATATACTAGAGGGTGTTGTAAATCAGTTACAACCACTGTTAAACAAACTTTTCCGTAAACTAACCTATTAACCTGCTTAATCAAAAACTTATCATAGTTAACTAACAAACAATAGTTAACTTATAATAATATGATCTGGTAGCCGCCCTCAAGCTGGAGCATATATATTACAAATGCTCAGCTTGGAAATGGCAGAAGAAAAAGCTGGAAAAGGTAATGACTCGGTGAAAAAATCAGCCAACTGATTTGAAGAAGATATAGGCTACAGGTGAATGAGATCAGCTTGGTGTTTTTCGAGAACCAAATGACAGTCCAATTCAACATGTTTTGTCCTTTCATGCAAAAATGGATTGTGTGCTATGTGGATTGCAAATTGATTGTCATAATACAAGAGAGCTGGTGAGGAATGCATTACACCAAAGTCTTGTAATGCAAAAAGTAATCATTGCACCTTGCAAGCAAGAGTTGTCAAAGCACTGTATTCAACTTCTAAAGAAGAACGTGAAACTATACTTTGTTTCTTTGATTTACATTAAACTAAATTATCTCCAAGAAAAACATAGATTCCAAAGATAGATCTTCTAGTATCTGGACATGAAGCCCAATCAGAATCAGAGAATCCTTTCAGCTATAATGAAGAAGAGGACGAGAAAAATAAACCATGTCTTGGTTGTCCCTTCAAATATCGTCGCACATAATGAGCAGCTTGCATATGCAAAGAAGTAAGAGCATCAAGAAATGGGGAAAGTTGTTGAACAACAAAGCATGTGTTTGGTCGAGTATTCCAAAGATACTAACAGTTTTTTGAAGTTGTTGACTAGAGACCACAGGAGGAGTAGCAAGTTTATAGTTTGTAAAACCAGTATCTTCAAGCAAATCGAGAATATATTTGTGTTGGCATAAATGAATTCCAGATTTTGATCTTGCAATCTCAAACCCAAGAAAAAAACTTCAATTGGCCAAGGTCTTTGATTTTGAATTCCTTGTGAATAAATTTTTTTTACTTCTTGTATCATAGACATATCACTTGAAGCGAGAACAACATCATCAACGTACACTAACAAGGCAATGAAAAAAGAACCAGGTACTTTGGTGAACAATGAATTATCAGAACAGACTGTTTAAATTGAAGTGATAAAAGGTTGCGGTTTGGGAGGCCAAAAATAGTTGTATTTCTCGGCAGCTTAGGGTCAATGTCCATCGTATTGTAAATAAGTTTGTTTATCTGTTTGCAGTTTGGGTTTCTTCTTCCAAGCTCAGTTTAGGATACTCTTTTGGGGATTGGATGCTCAAGTGGGCTTCTATTTTGTACTCTCTTTTGTAATCGCATTCGGCGGCTTGGACTGCTCATCTGCCCTTTTATAATATAAATTTATATCGTTTCTTTTAAAAAAAAATTGAAGTGATAAAAGAGCTTCAGTCAATTTTGCATACCACTGTCTGTTGGCCTATTATGAAGTTTGCAGATCTAAGAAGAATTAGAAACTTGAAAACCTGGGGGAATTGACATGCAAACTTCTTAATTCAAGTCACCATGTAGGAAGGCATTCTTAATGTCAAGTTGATACAAATGACAATTTTTGCACGCAGCAACAACTAACAAAGTTGTGATAATTGTCATCTTTGCAATAGGAGAGAAAGTGTGAAGATAATCAATCCCATTCTGTTGTGTATAGCCTTTACTAACTAGCCTGGCCTTGTGCCTTTCAATTGAACCATTTGAATTAAACTTTGTTCTAAATACCCATTTACAAGCAATTGGATGTTTATTTGGAGGAAGATCAGTAATGTTCCAAGTATTATTTTGTTGCAAAGCGTTGATTTCAAGCTGCATTGCATCTTTCTAACATATATGCTTTACTACATTATAAGTTTTAGGATCTTTGGTTTTTGTTAATTTGGCTGCAAAAACTCTATGCTTTTCAGAAAGGCTAATGAGAGAATGTGTTTTCGAGATGGGATGAAGGTGTCATATTGCAAAAACAAGGTTCGGTTTGAGATTAGGCAAGGAATATTGGTAATTTTGTACGTAAGGAGTGAAAATTTGTCTAGAATATTTTCTAGTAGCAATAGGTTCTGGAACTGTCGTCTTAGTATCATTTAAATCATACGATTAGAAGGAATAGAAAGAGGCAATGATGAATTTTGAGTAGAAGAATTAAGATAAGAATCAGCCAAAGGTACACTATAAGTAATTGGTAAACCAAAATCTGAATAAAAAGAAGTATGATTTAAAGGAGCATTATAAGAAAAGGGACATACGTGTTCATAGAGATTAAAAACACATTTGGAGTCTAAGTTATATAGCTTGAAACCTTTGGTGTGAGAAGGAAAACCAAGGTATACACAAGCACCAGCTCTACTATCAAACTTTGATCGATTACGATCATCAATAGATGCATAAGAAAGATATCGAAATACTTTGTGAGTTTCAAAAGAAGGATTAGTATTGAACAAAATCTAATAAGGAGTTTTATTGGAGATAATTGGGGATGTTATTTGATTGATAAGAAATACTGCACAAGCAAGACAATTAGACCAAATTTCTCAACTTGTCTAGACTCTGGAGCCTTAGCTATGTTTTCCTCATTTTATAGTTTGTGACCTTACCTTTTGTGGACTTCATTGTTCAACTCTCTATGTTGTTGAAAGATAGATAGTCATTAGGTTTTTGTTTTATGATAGGCCTGTTGCCCTTGCCCATCTCTTTCTTTTATGCTATTTTTGTGAGAATTTATTACGTTTATTTATGTACTTCGAATACAAGCAATTAAAAAAAAAAAAAAACTGATGTCTAAGAATTAGCTATCAAATACATTGACCAATGGGAATGTTACAAGCCCACTAAAGATAAAGGATCATAAAATGGGAAAGTAGTCAAGTTCCATCTCATGTATTGCAATTTCACTTGCATTCTTATTTCACCTCCCTTCTAATTTCTTTGTGACTTCTAATTTTATGTGATTTCTTTTTTTTTTTTCTTTTTCCATTTTAGACAAGTCTTGTTTAGTGAATAATCTGATACTGGAAGGTCGGTACCATTAAACAAGTCTTGTTTAGTGGTACCGACATTACAAGTCCATTTTATGTGAATAACTTCAAAAATTCAAACAGTCTATTTACATTTCATCATGTTGTTTGGGAATTATGACAAACATGCACTCCATTTCTCATCAAATCTGAAACTGTTAATCCTCCATTGTAAGGGAAGCTACCACCCATGGGCAAGCACTCATTCCAATTGACAACCAACTACCTAGTGGGCTGCCTTCAATACAGGATTTTTTATTTTTTTCTAACAGAAACAATTATATTAATGTAGCAAAAGAAGCCTGATGATATATCAGGGCAACAAGCATAAATCAAAAACAAAATTACAAGGATTGTATAATGTTCTCCCCATTACATAATCACTCATCAAAATGATAACCCTTTCCCAATTTTGTTCTCCCCGTTCCAATTGGATATGCTGATGTTTCAATTGGTTCAAGATTAAACAAGCAATCAAACTGATGTTTAATCTTGAAACGGGTGCTAGTTTGCCCAATTTATCTCAAAATGCGCCTTAAACAAAATGAAATCTTGGGCAAAAAAGTAAAAGTTGACCAGTTGTTTCAGCTCTCTTGGTACCTAAGAACAATGTTAGTTGGCAGATGTTGTCCAACATTGATATCTGACAGTTAGGCTTGATGATATGCTGGACATGCTTGTTCAGACTATGAGATGTATGGAAGAAAATGTTCAGAACCAAAAAAGGTTTATACTTTATATGAATAGCTAGTAGTGCTATTCCGCTTATCCAACACACCTAGCGCTCTCATGAAAACCATGAACCACGTACGATCTCCATTGTGTCTATTTTGGATCTTATGTTGCCCTTATAGGAAGTGCTAACTGCATTGCGAGAGTATACATCAACTTGAAAAAATTCTCTAACGAGTAGTTTACCATTCTTTTGTTTTGTATTCAGTTTTATGGTACTCTAGGTTGATGACAAAAATATTTGCACAATTTGAGAATGGCCTACCCCTAAACCAGTCCACATGGCCAAGCAACCTCCTACAAAAGATTCATCCAAAAATTCAGCAACATTGTTGCTCCTATCGCTGAATTTATTAAAAGGAGAACCTTCTGTTGGAGTGAAGATGCACAGGAAAGTTTGATCAAGGAGTTGTCAGCCGTCCTGTTTGGAATCAAGTGTTAATTAATTGTTTGGTTTGAAGCTGTACTTCTGCAAGAAAGATGACCAGGAACTTTATATGATGAAAAGCTAAGTGATGCCTGCAAGAAGTGGACTACATGAGATGGGGTTCTGTTTTGTAATTCATGCAATGAAGGTTTGTGAGCCCTTGTTGATCAAACAAGAGATCATGCCAATCATCTAGCCTTGAAGAGTATTAACACCCAAACTAATGTGAATCAGATGCATGTGCAATTGATTGAATTCCCGCTGCAGATTTCTTTTTTCCTAGAAGTGTAAACCTGGTGCTAAAATCAATTGGCTAGCTCCTTAGTTGCTAAGAATCCTTCTTGTGACTTTGTGATAGGAGAATGTTGGTTTTGATCGTTTGGAAGAATTATATGCGGATGACAAGCACTTTTAGGATGCTCAAAGAAAGTGTCAAAATAACCACCTCAGTTGATGGAATACACATCCAAGAAGGCTTCCTATTTTTTGGAGGTAGGCCTTGTGTTCCCAAGAGCTCTCTATGAGAATAGATCATTCAAGAGTTGCATAGTGGCAAACAATGAAGCCTCAAAGATTGAACATCTGATGCGGAATTTCTTATGGAAGGGGTTGGAGGAAGGTAATGGCTCTCATCTAGTGGCATGGAACCAGGTGGTAATAAGGAAAGAGTTTGGTGGCCTAGGGATTGGAAGTCTAATAAGCAGGAACAAATCTTTGGCGGGAAGTGGCTTTGGATATTCCCTTGGGAGCAAGATCAACTTCAGGCTAGGGTGATTAAAAGTAGGCATGGTCTCAACATCAATGGTCGGGATGCGGGAGTCCAGAGGAATGTTACCAATGGAAGTCCTTGGAAGTTCATTCATTTTTTGTATCAGTTCAATGCTCCTCTTACTAGATTGCGGCTAAGCAAAGGAGGTTCAATCTGTTTCTAGGAGGATGTGTGGTGAGGCAATGAGGCACTTGTAGGTTTGTTCCCAAGATTATGCAGTCAATCTAGTGGTCATCATTGTTCCGTTTCCTATTTAAGTGGACAGAATGTAACAACCTGTAATTATTATGACACATAAATTAATTTAAATAAAGGTAAATGTGTATAAATACACGTATTTGTATAGGCTACTCGTGTACATACGTGTTGATTACACACGGGTATTAATAATACAAGTTACGTGTATAAATTAGTTAAATTAAATTATTTATAAAATTTAATTTATAAAGAGGATTAAAATAAAGAAATTAATTAATTAATTAAATTTGGGTGATTTAATAATAGTAATAATAGGAATATTATTATTATTATTATTATTATTATTATTA
>JAJIYU010018947.1:0-10981 GCA_030144865.1 Tinospora cordifolia
GAGGCTCGCAAATCCTCCGAGGCGACTAAAAATCACTCAAGCGAGTTGTAGACAGTTATGCGCATCGTGTCGACTTCGATTAGGTCTTATTGTCGTTGCCATCATCGTAGGCCCACAGAACCCCCTCGCCGGGCACTCTGTGCTAGTTGGTCACCTCTCGGGGTCGTATGAGAGACCGACACAACTCACTCTAACCCTGTATTCTCAGACCTCGAGACTCGGTGCACTTTTCATTTAAAACCCATTTAAAAGAATGCAAGTTCATCAAAATATGTAATCTCATTTTCATAATGCACTGAATAACAAGCTCTAAGAAATGAGTTAAAAAACACTACTCACAAGGATGCTCCGCTCTCGGCACTTCTTTCGCGACCGATAGCGTCCCGCTAGCACTTGGTCCTGCGAAATCGACGTAACTTCTTAACATTAACATGGGACTTGGCTCACTCTAACTTTATATCATTGGTCAATCAATAACTTGACTTATTCAAGAATAGTCCACCTATGTTCGTTCATCTTGCCTTAGTTGCTAAGTCAATTTGATTGATCTTGGTCAATCTTGGTCAACCCTAGTCAACCTATCACTTGTTAACCTAGCTGGTCAATAGAGTTCCAACTAGTCAATTCTGGTCCTCGTGGAGTCAATTGGGCCAAAAAGGAGTCAATATTCCCAATTCCCATCACTTAGGCACAACACTAGCCTATGACCCTATCTACGCAACCATTTTTCTAATTTTTCTGCGGGCAATCCGTACATCGGATTTGCGCTAAAATTTGCAGAACTATTCTAGACTTCCTAAAGCTTTTCAAAATTTCAAATCACAATTTTTGGACATCATTTACAAGGGTTTCTAGGTATAACAACAGAGATTATACAGATCCCATATACTCTGTGACAGGCAGTGACTGTTTGCCTTAATTGACCTACCTACACACATCAGAATGCCCTGAAATTTGGTAGAAAACTTCTAGACATATCTAAGGATCTCTCCACAAAATTTCAGATCAATCTACTTAGGTTTGGCCAGTAAATTTTATCTCAGAAATTTCAGCCAGATTGTAGGAAATTTCTGGGTTCCTACTTTCTACTATCATCCTAGCGTTCTTTTCCCTCATTAAATCACAATTCTATGCGTTATTTCTTGTGTCTAATTGCAGTATACAGATCATAACACATCCATTAATAAAAAACACGTCAAATAAGTAACATGCAATGCCAAATTCATGTCTACCTATCCACCAACTTCTCTGCTGTATTTTAAAAAACACAAGAAATCTGTTCTAGCACCCTACAATCATGACATATTTGCAAGTATAACAAAACACATCTACAAGGGCTCAAGGTCAGGTCCTCATACCTTTTTGGAACCTCTATTATGGGGTCTACAATGCCTCTAGTTCCAGCCCGAAAGGGTGCCTTTAGGTGTTCCAAATATAGCTCCTATTCTGGTCTTAAATTGTTTCTGTCGGCACTGTTACAACAATATGTCCAACAGTTAACAACAGTGGCTTATAGAACATATTAAATGTTTCAGTTTCTGGTTTCTACTACTTAGACACTTGGATACACATGATAAGGAGGTAGGGTGATGGATTTTACCTCAGGGTCGAGCCTAGAATGGTCCAAGAGTGAGCTTTTCCAAAGTTGCTCCAACTGTATTTGTTATACAGCTGTAACAGTGAGTAAGTAACAAACTTCGATGGTTAGGAAATCATATGTAAAGCTTCATCTCTTGTTTCCCAACGATTGGAAGTTAAAGTACTCATGAAAATGAAGAAAACGAACTATCTCACCTCCAAAACAAACTTGAAACGACCTAGGTTCCGAAGCTCCAAAGGTGGTTCCAACACAAACTTCTGGTTTTCTGGGTTTAAAAAGTGTGGACAACATCTTTTCTTGATAATTTTTGCTTCAGACGGCTCCAAGATTGGGCAACCCACTTGTGGGACTTTGTATATGGTGGCACAAGCTTCAAATCAAGCTATAGTTTGCTGGATTTGGTTGAGAATTGAGGAAGATCTAAGCTAGGGAAGTTGTCTACAGAAATCTGGAATTTCTGAACTTCAAGCTCAAAGAAGCCATTTTGTTGCATGGGGGTAGTTGCTTGGCAAAGATGTGGGTGACATGTGGCTACCCAGGTGGCACTCAACCTCACATGCTGGATGCTCAGTTGGCAGCATTCATTGGCCACAATGGAGGCTATAAATTGATGGCCAAAACCATGGATCTAAACCATGAACTCTCATGGTTTTATGCTGGAAAATCATCAAAAATTCGCTAAAATTCGCCTAAAATCCGATTAATCTCCCACAAAAGACAACACAAAGGCAAAAAGGGGCGAAAAGAGGGCCTGGACCCTCTATGCGCGTGGGCCGTGCGCATGGGTCGGGCCCCAGGACCAACTGAGGCTCGGCCCGTGTGACGGGCCCTTATATTTGTTTATTGTATTCCTTTATATATATATGTATACCTTTATATATATATATATACGTATTTACTGCAATTTTTCTACCATTTAATTTTTTCTAAAATTATAAAAATTGTGTATTCCTCATTCCTCATTAAAATGCTTCAATTATACATCATATTATCATTTACTCAATTATTTTTCCTAAAAATTAAATAATTTCTCTAAAAATCATATTTTTCTCCTAAAAATTTTATTTATCGTTCTAATAATTCGATCATTGTTCAAAAAATTCATAAATCAATCCTAAAGGTTATTTTTCTCAAGAAAACACATTTTTCTAATATTTTCATGTGTTTGCTCCTTAAATTTGTATTTTCTCATATTATTTTTATTTTCTTTAATAATTAATCCGAAATTAAAAAAAATTGAAAAAAATTCTGTATTTTCTCATTAAAATTTTAGAAAATACATAGAATACATATATGGCGGATCCGTCAATCTGATGTAAAAAACATGGGTCGTCACAGTCTCCCCTCCTTAAAATGAATTTCGTCCTCGAAATTCTCTAATGCGCTAAAGGTCAAGGGGCAACTCTCATAATCTCCAAGAATGACTCGTCATATAATCCTCTCGTTCCTAAGTGTCCTGCTCAGCACCGTGGAACTGTCAACGTACTCGTACCATCGGTATCTCCTTGTTGCGCAGTTTCCTCATGGCTCGATCAACAATGGCTACCGGATCTTCATCATACGTACAATCCTCTCGCAAGTCAACGTCTCTCCAATTAATAACGTGCGAGGGATCAAGGTGGTACTTCCTCAACATCGATACATAAAACACATTATGTACCCCCGATAATGGAAGCTGCAACGCCAATCTGTATGCCATAGGACCTACACGCTTAAGGATCTCAAAAGGTCCAATATACCTCGGTGGGAGTTTCCCTGAAATGCCAAATCTAGTCTACCCCTTCTTAGGGGAAACTCATAGGAGTACATGATCACCGACTGCAAACTCTAGGACCTTCCTCCGGTTATTTGTGTAACTCTTCTGCCGATCACGAGCAGTCTTCATGTTCTGACGGATCCGCTGAATCTTCTCATTCTGCTATTGTACAAAAGTAGGGCCCAAAACTGTTGTATCACTAACCTCGGCCCAACAAGCTAGCGATTGGCAAGGTCGGCCATATAATGCCTCAAAAGGTGCCACGCCAATGCTCGCCTGGTAGCTGTTATTATATGCAAACTCACATAGGGGCAAGTGATCCTCCCAGCTACCACCAAAATCAACAATGCATGCTCTCAACATATCCTCAAGTACCTGAATAATTCTCTCAAACTGACCATCGGTCTGTGGATGGAAGGTTGTGTTCAGGCTCACACTAGTCCCCAACTGATTCTGCAAGCTCTTCCAAAAATGGGACGTAAACCGAACATCTCTATCTGACACAATGGACACTAGGACCCCATATAATCTCACAATCTCACAGATATACAGCCGACTCAGCCTCTCCACCGAATCTCTACTATGCATAGGGAAGAAATGAACCGAGTTAGTAAGTCTGTCCACAATGACCCATAGAACATCATGTCTCCGCTGAGTTCGGGGCAATCCCATCACAAAGTCCATGGTAATGTGCTCCTATTTCCACTCGGGAATAGCGAAGGGCTGTAATAAACCACTGGGTCTCTGGTGCTCAGCCTTAATCTACTGGCATGTATCACATCTCTGCACAAAGGCTGCAATATCCCACTTCATCCCTGGCCACCAATAAGTATGTCGAACATCCTGATACATCTTATTAGCGCCTAGATGGACGGTGTACCTCGAGCGGTGTAGTTCTGCTAGCACTCCCTGTCTCAGGCGAGGGTCATCTGGTATTCACAATCGTTCCCTAAACCTCAGTGCACCATCAGTATCAATCGACCTCTCCACACAAGAAGTGTCATTTGCCCACCCTCGGTGCATCATAAAATCAACATCATGAGGCTGAACCTCCATAATCTCAGTAAGCAACACCAGCTGGGCTCTCATCTATACACCGACTCTGGTCTCGTGCATAATCATCACTGTCACATAATTAATCATCTTCCACTCTTGAGACATATGTCTAGCCACACAAGCAGTCTCAACCTGTACTCTACTAAGTGCATCAACCACCACATTGGCTTTCTTGGGATGGTACTCTATGGTAAAGTCATAATCCTTGTGTAGCTCCATCTATCTCCTCTGCCTCATATTAAGGTATTTCTGCGAAAATAGGTACTTGAGGCTCTTATGATCAGAATAAAGTATGAAACGCTCACCACACAAATAGTGTCACCAAATCTTGAGTGCAAACACTATTGCCGCCAGCTCTAAGTCATGCACGGGGTAGTTCCTCTCATGAACTTTCAGCTATCGCGAGGCAAAGGCGACTACCCTGTCTCCCTGCATCACAACACACCCAAGGCCTGTACCACATGCATCAGTATAGATCGTCAACTCACGGCCTGGTTCTAGTAGCACAGGAACTGGGGCAGATGTCAAATGACGCTTCAACTCAAGAAAGACTTCCTCACACTTATCTGTCCACACAAATGGCATGTTTTTCTAGGTAAGCTTCGACATGGGAGCAGCGATCCTCGAGAAGTTTAGCACAAATCTACGGTAATAGCTTGCCAAACCCAAAAAGCTACAGATCTCTGTCACTGTGGTAGGTCTCAGCCAACCTATAATAGCCTCGACCTTAGTTGGATCAACTGAAATGCCCCCGGCTCTTACTACATGGCCCAAAAATTTGATTTCTATCAACCATAACTCGCACTTGCTAAACTCGGCGTACAACCGATGATCTCGTAGAGTCAGCAGTACGATCCTCAAGTGCTCAGCATGCTCCTCCCTAGTCCTCGAGTAAATAAGGATGTCATCGATAAAGATGATGATTAATGAGTACAAGTAGGGACGAAACACCCTCTGCATCAAGTCCATGAACATCGCTGGGGCGTTCGTCATGCCAAATGGCATGACTAAAAACTCGTAGTACCCATAGCGAGTCTGAAAGGTCGTCTTCGGTACATCCTCTTCCCTGACACTCAGCTGATGGTATTTAGATCTCAAATCGATATTTGAAAATACAGTGGCACCTCGGAGTTGGTCAAATAAGTCATCAATACGCAGGAGAGGGTACTTGTTATTCACTGTCACCTTGTTCAATTGTCTGTAATCAATACACAAACAGAGGTTCCCATCCTGCTTCTTCACAAACAACATTGGAGCACCCCAAGGTGACACACTAGGGGTAATAAAACCCTTACTTATCAACTCCTCAAGTTGGACCTTCAGTTCCTGCAATTCTTTGGGCGCCATTCGATAAGGAGGGATCGAAATGAGTTGTGTCCCCGTAATCTCGATGATAAAGTCAATCTCCCGTTTGGAAGGCAAGCTGGGCAAATCATCGGGAAACACATAAGGAAAGTCTCTAACAACAAGAATCTCATCTATGCTCTGCTGTGAAGGTCCTCACTAGTGGTGATCATACTAGCCAGTGTATCTATGTTAGTCTATGTCGCCATCCTACTAGGGTCCTCGGTCTATCGGAAACACTACCCTGGAAGGTCACAATAGGTTGTCCTGGAAGCTGAAATACTACTCTCTTGGCGAAACAGTCGACATAGGCATGATAAGCTACTAGCCAGTCCATCCCAAGTATAGCGTCGAACTCCAAGAACTCTAGTACTCTAAGGTCCACAAGAGTCTCGAAGTCATCAAACTTTAACGTGCAGGCCTCACAAATCAAATTGGGGTAGATTCGTTTCCTGGCTACAGTGCTCAACACGAGCGATGTAGATGCTCTAATAGGTCTAATTCCCAATCTATCTATGGCGTGCCCAGAAATAAAAGACAATGTAGATCCAGCATCAATCAACACATAGATAGATGTATCAAGTAGGAACATGTTACCCTCTACTAGAGCCTTTGTCGCCTCAGAATCTGGGTAGGTGATGGCCTATGCTGTCTCTCGAGTGCCCGTGGTGGGTGCATTGGACGCTAGGACAGGCATAGGGTAGTGATATCGTTTGTGGCCTGGTTGACCACACTGGTAACATATAATCGCCCGTCTCTGCTCGGTTTGGCCTCAGCCCTGGCCTCTGCCCCCTGAATCTCTGCCTTGACCTACCCCTCGGCCTCCCTACTGAATCGATGGCTGTCCCATCGGCTAATATGCCTATACTGGGGTGGTTACGAGTGTGACTGCGGTAGTAGGCTGAGTGTGTGCTCCTCCAGACTGTCCCTCCGTATACTTCCTCTTTCTATGAAACTTGCCTCCTTAGGACCCACCACGATGACTGTTAGCAACCCCGCAAGTGTATGGGATCGCAGTAGTAATAACCGGTGAGACCGAATATCGTCCTCAGGGAATGTATAAAAATCAACTATCTAAAAATCCAATTTACTATCGATTTACACTTTATTAAAGCTACAAATTCGATTGATTAAGAATTAGAATTAAACTCATGAAAACAATCAAATATAAAATTGAAAAGTAAATTATTGAAAACCCTTTAGATTGAATTATCTAGGATAGTAAACTTTCTTGTGATCACCTTCAATTCCTATTTCAATTAATCACATTCCTTTGTTCTGTAGGTTCTAACACTAGTTATCAAAGCCTTCTCCCGAAGTACCTTAACACCTATTAGTCTAATCACTAATACCCTCTCCCGAGGCGTACAGTTAATAGTCTAATGCATTAAACATAATTATAACGTGCAACCTCCTAGGCAATCAACAACTTCCCTGTCAATTGATTGATCTAAGTCTATAATTTGATTTTTAGATTATTAATCCTCTCTCCCGAGTTAGATTAACATTCTATAATCATTCCTTTTATGGCTAGTAAAAAGAAAGCATTAAGAATCCAAATTATAAAACAAAACCTCAGAAATAGATTAATCAAAATAAGAATATCAAGATTCTACAATCCAGATTTACATCCTAGACTTAAAATAAACCTAGCTTGACATGATTGAGGGTTCACACATCAAAGAACTAAGATCGTAAATAAACATACTCAAACCTTAGACCTCGATCTTCAATTCTTCTTTGTCTTCTCTCTTTTCTCTAGATATTTCGTTCTCCCAAAACAAATCATCCTCCCTTTTTTTGAGACCCTACTACAATGACCTATTTATAGTTTTTCACTAAAGAAAACCCTAAAATAATAAAATACGTCGACCGACCGTGGTCCATAGATGACCGACTGCGGTCCGTGATTGATCTTTAGTTAATACACACTGGTGACCGCGGTCACTGGATTACCGACCGCGGTCCACAGTGAGGTGTTATTTTCTTCATGTTCCTTGTTCCGTTTATCGCGGTCGGCAACGCCGACCAATCATTAGTGACTTTTCCTCATTTTTGGCCATTTTCAATTCCTCGCGTGCTCCTATTCCTATTCCAGCTCATTCTAAACCTGCACAAACATTGAAAACCTTTCTCGGACATTATATTCATATAAAAATGTTAGAAATAACATTAAATCATGCTAATATGCAGCTAATGATGCAACAATGCTCTAAATGAATATTTTAACTAAATATAAGCAAATACACTAAATTTTCTATTACACTAATGCATATTATACATAAAATACCTATAGTATAATTAGTCTGCTATGCAACTAACAATGACCTCCTTGTGTTTGCGACTGTGGCTGAGAATAGGGCTGTGTCTGCAAGGATGCACTCTGTACCATCTGGGTGGTCGGACGTTGATCCCTGCCATTCGCCTCAAACTATAGTGCAGGCCTCTGTATGATACTGGCCCTTAACCCACGACAAAAGAATCCAGCTCTCTCCCTCGGGTTACTCACTAGCTCGGGCGCATATTCCTCTAGTCTGAAAAATCTATTATACTCCCTGACTGACATGTCTTCCTCCTGTAAAGTCAGGAACTCCACCTTTTTATGATATCTCTTTACTGTAGGGACATAGGCACTCAAGAATAGCTCTCGAAAATGGGCCTATGTAGAAATCTGTCCCTCTATAGACTGAGTGGCCCCCGACCAAACTGCGACTTCATCTTCAAGCATGTGTGTCGCGAACAACACCTAATTCTCCTATGGCAACTTCAAGGTCCTGGCATTCTTCTCAATGTTGAGAAGCCAGTTCTCTGCTGCATCTAGATTCAAACTCCCGTGGAACTCCTTGGGTTTCAGATCCAAGAATCTCTTTAGGAGGTGATCATGAGTGGAGTCATCACCCTGCCTCACTGGGGCTACCTCTACCTGGGCTGCAGCCCTCTCCTCTTCTCGGATCTCAAGTATAACTGGTGCAGGAGGCACCGCTTTCTCAACCCTTTGTCTCTCGGCCTCAATCCTGTTGAGCCTCTAACTTAGTAAGGCTACCTAAGCGTGACCAGCCTTATTAGACGCTCTGATCAAGGCCTTTAGTTTCTGTATGGCATCCTGTCCAAACTGAACCAGAGGTGGCAGTGGTACCGGCTCTGGAGTCCTGTGTGGTCTCCCACGTCGAGGAGGCATCGTGGTCTGCATAAAAACATTTAACTTTCATTAGTTCCAAATGAGCAGACCATGACCTCAGACATTAAGGCGATTATTTCTAAGGAATCACCTAACCCACAAGGTTCAAAGTCTCAATCTTAAAACTCACTAACACCCTATGACAGTCTAATTCTCCTCGTGATAAATCCATACTCATATGGTTCCTCTTTTTGCCAGTCAGGAGTTAGAAAGTTTTGTCCATACTCCCATTTTGCTACTCTAAGTCATCTCTAAGTGTTTTTTTCTTTTTGTACTTCTGCGATTACTCTGAGACTCTCTTAGGTCAATAACACTTGTTATTCCTTAATTGGGAAAAACCTTAGGCTCTATACCAACGCTGTCGGGACTCCTTCCCTAGGACGAAGGACAAACTGACTGGCACATTATCCCAACAAACCCGCCCACAAGCCAAGCTTGTCAAGACACTGTTAAGCCTCGACATACAACACCACATCACACACTTTCAGAGTAATCATAAGGAATTCAGAAGAAATTTAACACACAAACACTAATAAGAACTTGATATTTATCCAAAATGGGTCATTATAACATGTGTAGCAACGAGAGTGACTATCCTTTATATATAAGCTTTCTTTACCCCTATACATGGTTCTATCCCTCAAAACACAAAATAGAAAAGATACGAAGAAAACCTACCAATAAGAGTAAGAGAGTGTAGCTCTACACGATGACCACTCCTTTGCCCTTATCCGCTGCTGAAGAACCTGAAAAGTTAGAGTGGTGAGCCTAATTATCTACGGTAACTTAGTGAGTAATGTAGTATAATTCAAACATAAAACAAGTATTTCATAGATAAAACATGTGCCGCGAATGCATGAGCAACAACATTATACAGGTGAATGCAATAGTAAACCCAATTTAAATCCATAATGCAGTCATGCACCTTCGTTCAAAAACAGTTAAATGATGAAAACATTCGCCAAGGCTCGCAAGCTCTCCAAGGCGATAAAAAGTCACTTGAGCGGGTTGCAGACAGTTAGGCGCATCGTGTCGACTTCGATTAGGTCTTATTGTCGTTGCCATCATCATAACGACCAACTAGGACTTATTGTTGTTGCCTTATTGTGACGGCTCGATTAGATCTTATTGTTGTTGCCATCATCGTAGGCCCACAGAATCCCCTCGGTGGGCACTCTGTGCTAGGTGGTCACCTTTCGGGGTCGTATGAGAGACCGACACAACTCACCCTGACCCTGCACTCTCGGACCTTGAGACTCGGTGTACTTTTCATTTAAAATCCATTTAAAAGAATGCAAATTCATCACAATATGTGATCTCATTTTCATAATGCACAAAATAACAAGCTCTAAGAAATGAGTTAGAAAACACTACTCATAGGGATGCTCCGCTCCTAGCGCTCCTTTCGTGACCGGTCGCGTCCCGCTAGCACATGATCCTACAAAATTGATGTAACTTCTTAACATTAAAATGGGACTTGGCTCACTCTAACTTTACATCATTGGCCAATCAATAACTTGACCTAGTTAAGAATAGTCCACCTATGTTCGTTCATCTTGTCTTAGTTGCTAAGTCAATTTGATTGACCTTAGTCAATCTTGGTCAACCCTAGTCAACCTATCACTTGCTGACCTAGCTGGTCAACAGAGTCCCAACTGGTCAATTCTGGTCCTCATGGAGTCAATTGGGCCAAAAAGGGGTCAATATTCCCAATTCCCATCACTTAGGCACAACACTAGCCTATGACCCTATCTACGCAACTGTTTTTCTGATTTTTCTACAAGCAATCCGTACATCGGATTTGCGCCAAACTTTGCAGAACTATTTTAGACTTCCTAAAGCTTTTCAAAATTTCAAATCACAATTTTTTGACATCATTTACGAGGGTTTCTAGGTATAACAATAGAGACTATACAGATCCCGTATACTCTGTGATAGGCAGTGACTGTTTGCCTTAATTGACCTACCTACACACATCAGAATGCCCTGAAATTTGGTAGGCAACTTCTAGACATATCTAAGGATCTCTCCTCCAAATGTCAGCTCA
>JAJIYU010018948.1:0-10976 GCA_030144865.1 Tinospora cordifolia
TATATATATATATATATATATAATAGATAATGTAATACCTGATTGACAGGTTAAATATGTAATATGACAATTGACAGATAGATTTTATATAACGATATATTGTAAGTATATACATTATATTACATGATATGCAGATATCAGAAAGTGATTTTCCAAACTTATATCTATATATATAATATGCATATAATGGGTTCGTTTTAGTTCATATAGATATATATGTGGGTAGGTATATGATCTAATTAATGATGTACATCAAATTAACAGAAATAATAATAATAATAATAGTATTGTAAATGTTTATAGTTAAAATATTTTTCAGAAACTAAGTTGTTGCAAAATAAAGTGGAATAAATTTAAAATAGTAGAATTTTTATTAAATATATGTGTGTGTGCGTGAAAAAGCAAAATTTCAGATTTTTGCTAGAAAAATAAATAACAATATTTTATTTAAAATATCGGTGCACAAAAAGTAATGATTTTATCTCGCTATAATAAGCCTAAGGTCATGCATTGCATGTATAATATTTTGATTAAAGTATTTAAAATAAAATTAAACGTGAATTGATATAAATAATGTTTCATATGTTTTAGGCCAAAACAACTAAGTGTCGAATCTCTAGTACGAGAGTTGAGGAAGCTAGAATCTTGCTAATAAGGTAGAAATGATTACGTTGCACTCTAGTATTGTTTGAATTTTAATGTTTAATATGTAATGTTTACATTTTTTAAATGCCTAGAAGCATGCTAAGATGTTTATTAAATGATTTGTGAAGGACATGAATATATAAATGTCAGACTAACATATGTTATATGTTCATGTTCGGTATTTACATGCTTTTATGCTTTTATGAAATGATTGGTGTCATATTTATGAAATAATCAACATGATTACGTTATTGTACAACGATGTTTTATACATAATGAAATGTTTGTTGATCCATAAGCAAAGATAAATTTAGAGTTGACCCACGTACCATCGCAGTAGTTCATGGGAATCATTGTGGGTGTTCTTGCGATAAAAAATGATAAGTTTGTCTCTAATTCCTGATGATAGAACTATGGGTATGACCCTAGTTCTTTATTGATGGAGCGATGCGTGTGACCTTGGTTATTGGATTGGTAATGGGTGTGCCCCTATTCTATTGGAATCTGGCATATAATGCATTTTTCTTGTATTTTCTAATATGATGATGATGAGAAAACACTGGGGTTAGACCCTTTGGTATAATTAATGACTGTTGATAACTAAATGTTGGAAACACCTAATAAATGATAAGTGTTTGCATGTTCAGTGTTTGATTTAAATAATGTTATTGATGTATTGTGTAAGATCTACTAGGCTCTTGAGCTCACCCCACATCTTTATTTCAGGTGACCCTTGAGGCGGTTCATGTTGATAGTACAATAGAGTACCATATGAGTTGCAAACCTGGCTGTTGAGGTTGCTATCAAAGTTCTTTTGTTGGGTAGTTAGTTTAGACTGAGTGTATGACCCTCGAAACTAATTTTAAATTAGTAATTTCTTTATGGATCAGACTTTGGCCACTTAGGCCATATCAGATATTTCAGTTGAAAACATGTTCCATGTTTATTTAAATTTCAAATGTAAAAATTAACTATTTAACTATTGATGATCGTTGCATGCTTTTCATGTAATACTCTTTGGTCAGTCCAAGAGTTTGATTACTTATTTATATTAGTTCTGGTATGTCAAATGAGAATTAAATGTGAAAAAAGTAACGTCCCAATTATCAACAAATGATATATGTGCCGACAATTAATGACACGTCTCTCATACGTGACATAAACTAATGAATGAGAACTGGGGTGTTATAATGTTAGAAAACATTCACCACTTTTCATGTCTTGAATATGCTCCTACAGCAGCAGTATAAAGAGAAAGGATTTAAAAAATATTTAGTGTTAATTTCCTGTCTTCTCGTGGCCGAACAAAATCACGAATTATTAATAAAAAATCATGAAGCTTGTCCAACTGGTTTTACTCCATTCCTTGAAGCGAGTGTAGTAGCATTAAATAGTAATGGACACAAAAGAAGTTATGGTCATAGACACCGTCGAGGTTGATATACATATCGTGGTGGTTATAGAAACTCTTCTCATCATAAAAATAATATCAACCACCATAAATGGAAAAAACCATGAGAAGAAATAATAAAAAGGTAAACTGTTTCAAAGAATTTAAAAAATGTGTGCTATAGATATGTTATAAATAGACATTGGTCACATATCTGTCATACGTTAAAACATCTTGTTGATCTTTATCAAGCATTTTTAAAAGAAAAGGAAACAAAATTTATTTTTTAAAATGATGACATTGACCAAAGTCCTCTTAACACGATACATTTAAATGTAGTAGATTTCTTTGAAAACTCAAAAGGTAGATATGACTGAACGAAGATGGATTTTGAGCTTTTATTTTTGTTTAGTTATGTGTATCACTTTTTGTATATTTGTTTTTAATATGTATTATTTTTGTGTGTTTAATTTGATGTAATTTTCTCGCACGCACACACACACACACACACATATATAAGAATGTAACACCACAATTTTCGACCGAACCTCCGTTCACGTGTTATATCACGTGTGGATTGTCGCCCGATGAAAATCGAGATGTTACTAAAATTCTCTTCTGTCGAAAATATCTTTTCTTCAAAATACAGTTCATAATTCTTTAATTCTCAAGTTCAAGTCAATAAAGATATAATGTACAATATAGAAAATCATAATAAGTCTTTCAAATAAATCTTAAGTAAAGTAGCGAAAACACTTTTCAAATTATTTAGTTAAACCAATTTGTTACACGAGGAAAGCCATCGAAAAATGAAACAATTGAAATTAAACCAATGAAAACATGTTACAATAATCTAGTGAAATATCTAAAGCAAGACTTCCAAATCACATATCCCCGACGGCCTCCCCATGAGGTGTCCAAAACAAGTGCGGGTCTTTTGACGCGGTCAATAGATCCTACGTCCAAGTGTACTTGAAAAATATAATGGGTGAGCTCAAAGGCCCAGTGGATCATTCCTACACATCACAGACATTATACAGATCCAATCCAAAACATTACAAACACTTTCAAACATTAGGCGTTTCACACATTTATTTGGTTTTAGGTTGTAGTTAAGACCGGAAGAGGGTTGAGATGCCTCTCGGTATTCCCTGTGATCCAATCTAATCGTAATCATAAAGGCCTCAGGTGGTACCATCTAAAATCAATCATATCTTAGTATCACATTCCAAGAGAGAGAGAGAGAGTAATTGTCATGACATTTCCCAAAGACTTCGAGCTGTCATAGTCAGCTTAGGGTGGAAATACCTACGATCACCCTTACGACTCGTCAATCGCACCGGTACATGGATTCTTAATAAACCTTCGTCTTCTTTTAGTTTAATACAGTTGATTCAATCACACCAAAACATCATTCATATCATAGCAAGCAAAACGAATAATATTAGACAATAGCATGGTAAGATAAATGATCAACGATGAAATCTAAAAGCATAGTCTCCTATATAAGCATGCCAAGATCAACAAACTAATCATTGCACATCATTCAACAATACTAACAAATTCAAATCAATCTTTTTCAAAGACATTAACGACTTAAAACCTATTCAAACAAATGTCTTGAATTTTAAATCCGCATAATACATGTGAGAGAGAAAATCACACCCACCTGAATTCTTGACGATTTTCTACTCCATTGTTGCTACAATCATCCTAGAGCTCTCTATCTGCAAAATAATCATAGCGTATGATTTCTTAATAAATATTTCGATTATTTTCTTACTACTAATGTTCACGAGGAATTTGACATTTTTCTATGAATCTTTTGCATCTTTACAATTTGAATGTTCTATAGTTTCTACTTTTTTTTATTATAGTTAAATTATTCTCTGAATAATTACGAACAAAATAAAACTTTTATTTGACGAATCTTTAGTGTTATTCTACTCCTAAAATTTTAGCGAAATCACTTATAATATTAATTTGAATAATTATTATTAAGTTATTTTTTCTAATTTAATATTTATCTACGTTAATAATTGAGTACTTGAATAAATGATTTTTCATTTCTTTAACTACTTAATTTAAACATTTGAATACCTGAAGATACATTGATTAATCATTTATTTTTCAAACCTTAGTATCATGTCATAAAAGTTTTATTATTCTAACCAATGTATATCAATTTATTTGCATTAGTTTTGATTCAAATTCAAGTTATAATGATGACGATTAATCCTCCACAAATCTCATCTCTATCTAACACTACTGAAGTCACATTAATTAAAATATTTGTAATTTTCTTGCTTAACTTTAAATTATTGAAATTACTTTTATTAATTGATCTTAGTTATTTTCTAATTCTTAGTTCTAATTGATGTTTAATTAAATACATAAATTTTCTAACTTATCTTAGATTATTAAAATTACCAATATAAGTTAATCTTAGTATTTGAGATTCCTTATTCCAATTAATATTTATTTATGCATAATTCTTAGTTCTAATTTATCAAATACTCATATCCAATTAGATCATTATTAATCTGATTTTTCAGTTTAAGTGCTAATCTTAAATCTATAATTCCATTCACAATAATAATCCCAAATTTTCCTAAGTAAGTATGTTTAAGTTTTATAATCCAAAAAAATTAAAACAAATTTTCTTACATATTTTTCGGTCAACCCAATTGATGAAGAGTTGCCACCTTCATCTTCTTCATTCGGCTCCTCTATTCGGCAGCTAGCGAGCAACAACAAAAAATTTTTGCTGCTCTGCTCTGCTTCTCATCTTCTTATTCTTTCCCGTTCGGTTTGCAGCAGCAGCAACACGAACGGTAGCAGCAGCTCATGCATGGTCCTCTTCTCTTCTTCTTCATTCTTCGGCCAGCACTTGAACAACAGCAATGTGCTGCAATTAGCAGCAGCAGCAAACCAGCTAAGCTGGTTTTCCTCTTCATCCGTCAACAGCAGCACCAGCAGCAGCTGTAATTACATAAAGCAGAGCATTTCTAAGTTGGAGCCTTCTCTGTTTGGCAGCCAATGAGCACCAGCAGCAGCAATTTGTGCTGCTCACTTCTTCGTTCTCCACGGAACGATTGCTGTCCAACTCTGTTCCACCGGAAAACCAAATTGCAGTCGCCCCCTATTTCGGTCCACAGCCAGCCAACACCATCCTTCATCAGTTCCCCCTCGGTCTGCAACAACAGCCACGCCTCTGTTTCCATTTGCACTTCTATCATCTCGATCTTCTCTGTTCGGCACACAGCAGCAGCAGCAGTGAGCTGCTCTGCTTCGTTCTTCGTTTCGCCCCACAGCACGCTGCTTCCTCTGTTCTTCATCGCCACGACAGCAGCTCACCGTCATCCTCTGTTTTACTTCCCAGCCCGCATCTCCTTCCTCCAATCGTCTTCTTCCCATTTCATCTGCACTCCCACCGTTCACCTGCTCTGTATCACTCTCACGTAGCAGCACCAGCACGCACCCTTCCAACTTCCAAGTTCCAACTACCACCCAGCCGATCTTAAGCTCCTCTGTTCTCCTTCTTCAGCTTATGCAACGACACTCAACACCAGCAGCACATCATCTGTTCGTTCTTTCACCAGCACGATCATCTTCTTCCTCTCTCGGTTTTACATCAGCCGCTCGGAATATTAGCAGCAACAGATTGTAAAACCAGCAAGGCTGGTTTTATTGTTTCCTTTGTTCATGTTTCACGTTACACAGCAGCAGCAGTTGCAATGGCTACTAACAATCCAAACGGCCCCTCTTTTCCTTCTTCGCAGCCAACTTCCTTCCTATTTATAGACAACACTCGTTCTCGACCTTTCCGAATCACCGCCCTTTCTTTTTCCAGTCTGTTCTCCCTGTTCCGGCGTCTTCGATACGCCTCATGATACCGCCCCTCATTCTCTTCTTATTTACACACTCCGACCATACGTTTTATTATTATGATTATTATCATTTATTTCTTTTTTTTCTAATTGTCTAATATCTTATTTTTCTTTAATTTCATGTATCATATTTGTTTTAATCCTTATCCTAAGTTTATGAATTTACATTCATCACTCATGAAATCTTATTATAACCTTATAAGATTATATATATATTAATCTCTTTGATATCTTTATGATGCTTACCTTCTATATGTAAACCTTATGATAAATTTATATCTTTCAATAATATCATTCATTATTCATTTCATACACATACCTATCATCTCATTTATTTGATCAATGAAATTTAAATTTCTTGAAATCATCTAATTCTAAATTTTTATTTTATTTCTTTGACATAAATTATATTATTTCTGAAATGTATATCTTTTTATTTATTTATTATTTTCATTATTACCGTTATTTTTATTTTATTTGTTATTATTATATTTTTTTTCCACTAATTCATAATAACACTCAACTAATTAATTTCGTTATTTATACATATCTATAAAACATAAACTATCGTTTTATCGTGCTATTATTAGTATTATTATTTTTCAATCAAACAATAGGTTTCCTTTTCGTATCACTCGTGCCTTCGCGCGAGCGATTAACTCATTTACTATTGTTTGCTTACGACGTGGCACAACCACAAAGTTACAAAGTATTACAAAGAAATTATTTTTTACAAATATTTATCTTATTTTAATGAAAAAAATATAGATGTTCATGATCAAAATTTAGCTGGAATCAATATCAAAGGTGAAGATATTTATCTTGTAGACAGTACTACGACACATACCAAAGTTACAAATAGAAAATATTTTTTTCATTTGCTTATGCAAGAAGTTAATGTTAGCATAATATCTGGTAGTGCAAAACTTATTGAAGACTCTGGAAGAGCTAATTTATTGTTATGTGAATGAATAAATATTATTATAAATAATGCATTGCCCTCTACTAAGTCTTAACGAAACTTGTTAAGTTTCAAAGATATTAGAAAAAATGGATATCATATCAAAACAATTAACGAAGGAAATATCAAATACCTTCATATTACAAGTGTAGTATCGGGTAAGAAATATGTATTAGAAAAATTATTCGCATTTTCATCTAATTTATATTACACGAATATTACAACAATTAATGTAAATACTACAGTAAATCATAAGTTTACTGATGTTAGTATTTTTAATATTTGGCACGATTAGTTGGGACATCCTGGTTCTATAATGATGCAAAAAATCATTAAGAATTCACATGAACATTTACTTAATAACTCAAAGATTCTTGCCTCTATTGAATTCTTATGTGCTGCATGCTCACAAAGAAAGCTTATTATTAAATCATCATTAACTAAGGTTGGAATATAGTGTCCTAAATTTATGGAACGTATACAAAGTGACATATATGAGCTCATTCATCCACTGTGCGGACGGTTTAAATATTTAATGATTTTAATTGATACATTTACAAGATAGTCAGATGTGTCTTTATTATCAGCTCGTAGCTTGATGATTACGAGATTGCGCGCTCAAATAATATGGTTAAGAGCTCAATTTCTATACTATCCAGTCAAGAAAATATGTATTGATAATGCCAGTGAGTTTACGTCTCAAGCTTTCAATGATTATTGCATGTCAATTGAGATTATTATTGAACATCTTGTTAAGCGCCTCTAATTAAAAGCTAAATCATTGATTATGAGAGCAAAACTCCTTGTTTATGTATGGGGACGTGCTATTTTACATGCAACAACTCTTATACGCATTAAACCAACGAATTATCATAATTTTTTTCATTTGCAATTGGTTTATGGTTATGAGCCAAATATTTCTCATCTAAGAATTTTTTTGATTTGGGGTATATGTTTTAATTGCTCCACCACGACGCACTAAGATAAGTCTTCAAAGGACGTTAAATATATATGTTGGATATGATTCTCCATCAATGATTAAGTATCTTGAACCAATAACTAGATATATTTTTACATGACGGTTTGCTGACTGTTATTTTGATGTTTTAGTTTTTTCAATATTAGGGAAAGCGAATAAACAGTTGGGAAAAGAAATAGAGTGGAATGTTTTATCATTATCCCAATTCGATTATCAAACAAAGCAATGTGAACATGAAGTTCAAATAACAATTTATTTGCAAAATATTGCAAACAAATTGTCAGATGCATTCACTCACCTTAAAAGAGTGACTAAATCTTATATACCAGCTGTCAATACTCCAACACATATTTTAGTCCCTAAAGGAAAACTTGTTGCAATGAATCTAAAACATGTCTGAAGGGTGGTTAACCAATTGGTTCTAAAGATAAAAATCTTTAAAAAAGAAAAATAACAACTAATAAAGATGTCTAAATGAATGAGGTAAATACGTTTGAAGAGATCAGTGGTGCAACTAATAATGAAACCCCAAAAGATGTGTATATACTTGAAAATAATAAAGAAGTCTCAGTTAGTTATGTCATCGTGGGGATGAAATGGAATCGAAAAAAAAAGGTTGTTGATGATATCTCTGCATATAAAATAATACTTGATGTTTTGAATGAAAGTGAGGATCTTAAACCTAAATCTATTGAAGAATGTCGTAAAAGACATGACTGACAAAAATGTAAAGACGCAATCTAGGCAGAGTTAGACTTACTCACAAAATGAAACGTTTTTAGACTTGTAGTCTAAACACTTGAGGCGTGACCTCTGTAGGGTACAAAAAAAAAGAAAATAATAAAGCTATAAGATATAAAATGCGACTTGTTGCACGAGGTTTTACCCAAAGACCAAGTATTGATTACGATGAGACATATCATCCCGTGGTCGATACAATTACATTTTAATATTTTATGAGCCTAGTGGTCCCAGAAAAACTTAAAATGTATTTAATGGATGTAATAATAACCTACTTATATAGATCTCTTAATAATAATATTTATATGAAAATCTCAGAAGGATTTCAAATGCCTGTAACATCTAACTCAAATTTTCGAATAATTTATTAAATAAAGTTACAAAGATATTTGTATGGACTAAAACAATCTGGATGAATGTGGTATAACTGTCTTAATAAATATTTGTCCAATGAAAGTTATAAGAATGATCGAATTTGTCCATGTGTTTTCATTAAGAAAACTAGATCCACATTTGTTATAATTGTCGTATATGTTGATGATCTGAACATTATTGAGAGTCCTAAATAACTCCTAAAAGTAGCAAGTTATCTAACGAAATAATTTGAAATGAAAGATCTTGGTAAAATTAAGTTTTGTTTCGGCTTGCAGATCGAACATTTATCAAATGAAATTCATATTCATCAATCAACTTATATAGAAAAGATCTTGAAACGATTCTACATGGATAAAGCTCATTCGTTGAGTACTCTAATGGTTGTTTGTTCATTTGAATGAATAAAGATCTTTTTCGGCTATGAGAAGACAATGAAGAATTACTTGGCCCTGAAGTACCATATGTTAGTGTCATTTGTGCATTAATGTATCTTGCTAACAATACAAGACATGATATAGCATTTTATGTGAATTTATTAGCGAGATATAGTTCTTCGGCTATAAGAAGACATTGGAATAAACATGTATTCAAATATCTTTGAGGCACAATCGACTTGAGTTTATTTTATTCAAATGAATCTCGAGAGTAATTAGTTAGTTATGTAGATGCAAGATATTTATCTGATTCATATAAAACAAGATCTCAGACAGACTACGTATTCACATATGGCTGCTATATCTTAGAGGTCAACCAAACAAACATTAGTTACTACATCATCAAATCATGCAGAAACATTAGTAATTCATGAAGCAAGTCGAGAATATGTTTGGTTAAGACCAATGATTTAACATATAAATGGGACTTGTGGTTTATTTTCGAATAATGATGTTGCAACAATATTATATGAAAATAATGTTACTTGCATTGCGCAACTAAAATAAAGATACATAAAAGGAGATAGAACAAAATATATTTTGTCAAAGTTCTTCTTCACACATGATTTTCAAATGAATTGTGATGTTGAAGTTTAACAAATTCGTTTAAGTGACAATTTGACATATATGTTTACAAAGGCTTTACGGACTACGTTATTTCAAAAGTTTGTTCGTAATATTGGGATGCGTCGGCTTAGAGATCTTAAATGATATCATCAACAGTGAAAGAATAAAAAGGAATTATTGGTTAGTGCACTGTAATATTTTTTCCTTAGCTAAGATTTTGTCCCATTGAGTTTTCCTTGCAAGGTTTTTCAGGAGGCAATCATAATAACATTACAAGACTTCATAAAAATATATACTTTTTTTTCCTTCTAAATCCTTTTTTCACTGGGTTTTATTTAGTAAGATTTTAATGAGATATATTTTAATATAAAAGACATTCAAAGGGGGGGGGGGGGTTATAAATGATAATATTAAAATATTAAATGTCTTTGTGACCCTTTTGATATATAGTATTGTGTAACATCTAAATCTCATAATGCCCAAATTAATGAGATTATTTAAATATCATTATTATGATTGATGTAACCCTCATTCTAAAAAAAAACTATATAAATGAGTCTTGTGCCTTATAAAATTATCAACAAAGAGAAAATTTTCTTTTAAAATTATTTATCCTCGTTAATGTTCTTGAGAAAGCATGACTCATTTTCAATACCATTTATATTTTTCTATTTATTTGGTCAAATAAATAGAAAATTGAAGCATCTTTATCGTTTTACACAAAGGTAGTGTAACTTTTATATACTTTTAATATAGAGTTAATACTAAACTATATAACTTATTCTCAAATTTATGACATCATTTTCAATACCATTTATATATATATTTTTTCACTTTTATTATTTATATTATATTTTTTTACCTACACTTGAAAAAACACTCATGTCAAAATGGCGCAGAGATTTTGTGTCGTGATGAATATACTCTTAGAAAAACTATTTTTGCATTAAAGATGCTATCCTAGAAAAGTTATATAAGGATTATTGAAAATGCA
>JAJIYU010018949.1:0-10975 GCA_030144865.1 Tinospora cordifolia
AATAAATAATACACTATAAAATTTAAATAAATATTCAATAATATAATTAATTAATTAAAAATTATTTAGTAAATCATTAGTAATCAAATAATTATTATATAAAATTTATTTTTAATAATTAAAATTTTAACTGACAAAAAAAAATTCTAAATTTTACTTAAAAATGTTTAATTAAAAAAAACTGCAAAAAAAATAAAAGTCATCTCGTATTGATGGGTACAGGTTCTAATCAGGTTTGTCCAATCTAAGATACCCCGTGGGGTGCGAGAACCAGGTTGCACTTTTGCTGTGCACGCGGGGCATCTCTATTTCCTTGTAAAACCATGCATGTCCAATTTAAGTATACTCCATTCTACGAACTCAAAGTTATCTGAAAAGCTGTTAACCAGACAAAAAGATGAAAACAATTACCCTCATCTATCAAAATCGAATATATGCCCAAACAGTAGAAGGAAGATTAAAAAAAAAATGGAGGGTTGCTTTTGCTTTCTCCTCTATTTGTTTTATATTTTTCTTAAAAGACAAGGAAATACTTTATAATTTAGAACAAATTTGCTTGGAAGAGAGCACATATGAACACAAAGTTGTAGCCACAAAACACAAAAATGCATCAAAGCTAACTCATCAAAATAAAAAAATAAAAAAAAAATTGATACTTTGCATGTTGCTCCAGAGGAAGAAGTTGAATTCTGCCCATAATCACTACAAGCTTGAAGACAATTTAGTACCCTTTTCCTGGTAATTCTTTTATAGAAATAGAACTAGTCTAAAATTCGAGTATTACAACTACATTTATAACTGGAGACTCTCCTCGATTAAAACAAACAATAAAAGTTAAATTTGATTTTAACTTGTTTTGAACTTATAATTTGATCGACAATTTTTTTCACTTTCACTAGTTAGTATTTAAGCCATCTCAATTTAGGAGATTAAATGTTATAGTGTTTTCTTGCCAAACATGCCAGAGGTCCCAAGTTGATGGAGACTTGAGAGTTGACTTGGGCATTAGCTTATATTTTTGCTCCAACTTGTTCGACGATAAAGAATTAAATTGATTATGTAATTGAATGATGAACGTACAATTGATATAAAATGAATATAAATAGACAAACTCTTAAAAATATAAATAAAAACTACAAACATAAAAATAAAAAATAAAAAATATAAGATATCATGAATTTATATATCTTATTTATAGAGTAATATGTTAGAATATATTATATACAATAACAGTTGGCGCACTATTTTTCTATCATCTTCCTATGATAAATATTTGCATAATGGTGGTGGATTCGGAATAGTACTTGTTGAAAACATGGTGGTCCACAATGTGCAAGCATGGGTGTACTAGATTTGAGCAAAATGGTGGTACCACACCTCGTGTATAATTGAGCTTGCCTAAGATAAAAGTGCATCTGCCGATGAGGTTGGCCAATTCCAACTTGTAGGATTTTCAATCATGATTTTTTTTTTTCTTTTAGTGTAAGTTAGTTCTATTCTTGTCATTGTCTTATTTAATGAGTTCAGAACTAGCCTTTTTTTTTTTTTTTTGGAATGTAAAGTTTGAGGATAAAATTGGTCATGCAACTAAGTTTTTTATACAAAAATAATAAAATAATTGATTAGCCAGCTTTAAAACAGTAAATTAGTATTGGTTGGAGAACTCAACTGTTCACAAAAAATTATTCCAATACCAAAAGCAACGAGTGAAATAAGTTGATCCCATGCTTAAACAAAGATTTTCCATTTGTGGGTATCTAAAAACGTGCAAGTGAAGTAGATTTGAAGATCAAATAAAATAAAGGAAATGCGCCACCTTGCTTGCTGCTACTGCCCACAAAGCCATCATCATTCTCTTATGCTACTTTTGTCTTGTTTCAACCAACCATCCAATGAAACCAAGAGCAGAGGAAGAAGAAGAAGAAGAAGAAGAAAGTTGATATTCTCCTCCATTGTTGTTGGGTTTAGTACTTCTCTTACTTTCTTTCAATTTTTCTCTGGACATAAAGTGCGCACTAATGGCCACCACCATGGAATTCTTGTACAATTGGTAACAAAATGTTGCTCTCCAGATGTCCATCCGACCAGTAGAGTTAGTAGGATCATGACCAAATCGATCCCAATGAAGTTTTTAATGAGATTATAATCTAATATAATCATCTTGTGGAGTGTAAGATTGTTAGAATAGGTAAGATCACCATTCCACTATGATTTTTAATATATATATATATGTATGTATATATTAATAAAGTTGATGATTTTATATTACTGATATATTTAATATATATTATTTGTAAACTTTTGATTTAATTTCTATTTATATCTATTATTTCAATATTTTGAGATACCCTTGTAACAAATAATATCTAAATTCTTCCCTTAATAGAACTTTATGACCCATGATTCAATTTCGAAATCCCACCCTTTAAGCTCTCAAACAATTGAAGGTAAGATCACAATAATTTTGGTAAAAACAGTAACTTTAAAATCTAAAAGTTTCGAGGTATAAAGTTTCAATTCAATGGAATTACTATTACATTCCAAAAACTTAGAGATTAATGGTTGAAAAACATATTTAATAGTATATTATAGTAATGATAGTGGTGAAGCTGATTAATTGACCACGATCTGTTCAGTCAGCAGTCCGCCGACCATTATGCCTAAGTGAGGTTTCGGTTCAAGTTTTGTGAGTGCAGTAATCCTTCTTAAGAAATTCAACCCTTAACCAAAAATGAATTAGTAGGCCAGATAAAAATTTAATCATAAAGTACGTATTAAGCTGGTTGGGAATACTCCATAGAAAACAAAAAATAAAAAAAGAAGCTGGTTAATTGGTTATACAACGAGTTACCTGGGTAGAAATTAGAAAGTAAAAAATAGAAATAAGTTCTCATTGATGGGTCACTACGCATAGTGTATCTTCGAATGGAACCCGTGCGTTAATTAGCTTTTTTCTTCATGTATTTATTTCTTTCCCGGACTTCCTTTGCCTTGCTTGTAAATCAAAATGGATGGTGGTACTGTGCTTGGTCTGTCATCGTTTAGAACCATGTGCTTCCTCAATGTAAAGTGAGGGAAACTTTTAATATAAGGTGAGGGAAAGTATTTGTTTTCGTTTATTGTTCTCGTGAATTGAGCTTGGCTTTTGCTCTTCTTCAATCTAATTTTAGTGGGTACTAGTTCTCTTTGATTCTTGGCAAGGCAAAGAATTTCTTTTTTTTTAATGGGCACCTCTTGTTTCTCTGGGGGGTTGAATTTCTACTGCAGTTCTTGGGGTTTTTAATTTTCACTTTGTGCTTTTGCGTTTACTACTTAATAGTTCCTTGATTTGATTTTGCTTGTGTGTTTTTGAGCTCTGAAGTCATCTGAGATTTTCATAGTACTTTTTTTTTTTGGTCTGTGTTTGTCATAATTTGGACTCATTTGGTTGTCTGTTTCCTGTTTAGTTCGCAGTTCTTTATTTGTTGGGTCAGAATAGCATCGAGACTGCCAGGAATTGTTGGAATTGGAGTGTGTTTTAAGCTTATGTTCGATCTATGTGAAGCTATGAAGGAATTATCTGGGGTTCTCTCATGTTCTCAGCCTATAATTCTTTGTTTTAACCCTTATTCCAATGAATTTCGATGCTCGAATTGAATATTTTTATTATGTTCCTCTGTGGAATCATGGCAACATAGCATAATTAATTAAGCTTCTAATCATGAATCTGGCTTCGTGGCTTCTTCTTCTGCTCTGGGTTTCATCATTCCAAGTGTTCTCAAATGGAGCATCTAGGCCTGCTGTTGTGAACATTGGAGCTATTTTAACCGTTGGGACTATCAATGGAAAAGTGGCAAAGATTGCTATGGAAGCTGCTGTGGAAGATGTGAATTCTGATCCAAGTGTTCTTGGTGGAACCAAACTGGCCCTTACATTGCATGATTCTAATTTTAGTGGCTTTCTTGGCATAATTGGAGGTATTTCACAACTTTGTTTTGTCCATTAATTGCTGGCCCAATATACTAGATACTGATTAAATTCTCATTTTCGCAGCTTTACGGTACATGGAAATGGATACAGTGGCTATAATTGGTCCACAAACTTCTGTAATGGCTCATGTACTCTCACATCTAGCAAATGAACTCCAAGTTCCACTATTGTCCTTCACGGCCACCGATCCCACTCTTACTGCCCTTCAATATCCCTTCTTTGTCCAGACTTCCCCAAATGACTTATTCCAAATGACTGCCATTGCTGAATTGGTTCGTTATTATGGCTGGGGATCAGTGATTGCAATTTTCACCGATGATGATAATGGCCGAAATGGCATAGGTGCATTAAGTGATGAACTTGCGCAGAGGCGATCTCGAGTTTCTTTCAAAGCAGCGTTACCTGGGGACAATGAGTCAACCAAAGATGATATTACAGATGCTTTGATTAAAATAACATTAATGGAGTCGCGGATAATTGTTCTTCATACTTACACCAAAACGGGTAAGATGGTTTTTGAAGTGGCTCAACACCTTGGAATGATGGACAATGGCTATGTGTGGATAGCTACTAGTTGGCTCTCTAGTGTTTTAGATTCTACCTCTCCGTTACCTCCCAAGGTTGCACATTCAATGCAAGGAGTTCTCACACTTCGTCCTCACGTACCGGACTCAGAAAGAAAAAGAGCTTTTGTTGCCAGGTGGAGCGAGCTAAGCAAGTTAAATAACAGTACTTTTGGTTTAAACGTCTATGGTCTATATGCATATGATACTGTATGGATGATTGCCCGTTCCCTTAAAACATTCTTTGATCAGGGTGGCACCATTTCATTTTCAAATGATACAAACTTACGCAATATACAAGGAATACGAGGAGGTGCAACAGCGTTGCACCTTGAAGCAATGAGCATTTTTGATGGTGGGAAACAGTTACTTAACAATATATTACATACCAACATGACAGGTCTAACTGGTCTACTTCAGTATACTCCTGATAAGTATCGCATTAGACCTGCCTATGATGTCATTAACGTGATTGGAAGTGGGTATCGCCAGATTGGTTACTGGTCAAATTACTCTGGACTATCTGTTCTACCACCTGAAATACTATATACGAAGCCACCTAACCGCTCGAGCTCAAACCAACAGCTTCAAAGTGTAATTTGGCCTGGAGAGACAACAACGAGGCCTCGGGGATGGGTTTTCCCAAATAATGGACAGCAGTTGAAGATTGGGGTCCCTAATCGAGTTAGCTATCAGGAGGTTGTCTCTGAAGCAAATGGTTCTAATATTGCGGCTAAAGGATTCTGCATTGATGTATTTCTTGCTGCTGTGAACTTGTTACCTTATGCTGTTCCTCATAGGTTCATTCCCTTTGGTGACGGTCTCAAGAACCCGAGCTATGATGAGCTTGTGCGTTTGATGACAACAAATGTGAGTACAAGCATATATCTTCACTGATTTTGATGTGATTTGTTCACAATTTTGCTTTTATCATCATTCTCTACAAAAAAGAAAAAGATAGCTAAAAAAAAGCCTGATGAAGTTCATTCTCTTTAATTCATTGGTTTGTTGCAACAAAGCTATAACTTTTCTTTAATTTGTTTATCTTCATTCTATCCTAAGGTTTAATATAGAAGAATTTCCACGCATTTCACATCTTCATGGATTCTCTCTGTCTGAATGACACTAGTGCTGTACATTGGTTTTATGATATTTTATCAAAGATGATATATATTCCTAGGTGCCATGAGAAGCAGTTGATTATTGATTATGTTTATTGACTAGTTTGGTATCTACAGACATTTGATGCTGTTGTAGGTGATATTGCAATTGTTACAAACAGAACCAAGATTGTGGATTTTACACAGCCATTTATTGAGTCAGGGCTAGTTGTGGTGGCTCCAGTGAGGAAGTTGAACTCTAGTGCCTGGGCTTTCCTACAGCCATTTACTCCATTGATGTGGGCAGTTACGGCAGCTTTCTTCCTTGTTGTTGGAGCAGTTGTATGGATTCTGGAACACAGGATGAATGATGAGTTCCGTGGTCCACCTAAGCAACAAATTGTCACGATTCTCTGGTGAGTAGTTTAATGACTTGTTCTGTTCAGTCAGAAAATTTTACAGTCCAGTACATGTGCAGGCAATAATGGCCTCAGTTCTAAATATTGAACAGTTCAATGGCATGGAAAGTGAATTGAGAATCAATTTTGGATTTGGAATGCTATATATACTTTTCCTGAGCTAGGAACTAGAGGATTCTGTCTCTCATATTTTAATCTGTGCACATCTTTTTGAAAATGCTGGAAATTTTGTTCAATAATTCACTTAGTTATTGTTGTATAACTTTTTTATCGTTTTTAACTAGATCTTCTAATAATGAAACTAGTTGGGCTGGAATGATATTAGTTTGTTTACCATCTTTTCTAATGCGAAAATTGGATCTATAGATCTGCTGATGATACAGGGCATTTACTTTGCATTCTCTGATGCTCGGTATGCATATTTTGAAAATTTATATTCTTTAGTCGTGCACCCAATTTTGAATATACCAATTAAATTTCTCAGGGTTATCCATGATTACTTTTTTTTTCTTTATTGTTTTTGTTATAAAATTCACAAATTATTTAATGTAATGCATCTTCTCATTTTTCAGGTTTAGCTTCTCAACTTTGTTTTTTGCCCATAGTAAGTAAAGCCTCTCCTGGCAATGATCGTGGCTTCCTTACATTGGCTCAATTCTATTGAATGATTTATTATAACCTCTCTCTCTTTTACAGGAGAAAACACAGTGAGCACCCTTGGTCGCTTAGTTCTGATCATATGGCTCTTCGTGGTTTTAATCATCAATTCAAGCTACACTGCAAGTTTGACCTCAATTCTCACAGTGCAACAACTATCTTCATCAATCAAAGGAATTGATAGCTTGCTATCAAGTACTGCTCCTATTGGCTTCCAAGTAGGTTCTTTTGCTGAAAATTACATGATCCAGGAGCTAAACATTGCTAAATCAAGACTCGTGGCTCTTGGCACTCCACAAGAGTATGCAACAGCCCTTCAGAGTGGCCGAGTTGCTGCGGTGGTTGATGAACTGCCTTATGTTGAGCTCTTCCTCTCAAAAGAGTGCAAGTTTGCAACTGTAGGACAAGAATTCACAAAAAGCGGGTGGGGATTTGTAAGTACACATCCATTTATACGATCATTCCTTTTCAAAAGATCTAATTTTTTTTCTGGTTCATGCTTCCATATACATGTTAGGATTTGGGATAGTTGTGTATCTGTCTCACTACCTCTTCTTCTGCTTTAAAAAGTTATCTCCCCATGAATTAATACCTAAACACCTTGACAATACTCTTAATTTGATATTTAAGGATCCTATTAGCGTAATTTGTGTTGCATTTTAAAGATTGATCCTCTGGTGTATCATGCTTCTTATCAGGCGTTTCCGCGAGACTCACCATTAGCCATTGATATGTCAACTGCAATTTTGACCCTATCAGAGAATGGTGATCTCCAAAGGATATATGACAAGTGGCTGACGAGAAGAGCTTGTACTTCACAGAGTAGTGGTGAGCTAGAATCAGATAGGCTTCACCTTAGGAGTTTTTGGGGCCTCTTTCTCATATGTGGAGTTGCTTGCTTTCTGGCTCTCCTTGTTTACTTCATCAAGATGTTGCGGCAATTTTCTCGCCATATCTCTAAAGAACAGGATCCTTCTGTTCGAGGCTCCTCACGCATCCAGACGTTTATATCCTTTGTCGATGAGAAAGAAGACACCAGAGGCAAGTCTAAGAGAAGGTCCATTGATAATGTAATGGACGACGAATCAAGAATTGGTTCGAAGAGAAAGCAAACGGAGATCTCCCCAGATGGCCAAATGAATGGAACTGCATATACTCATTAATGGCCTAGTGAATGATCTCAGTGGCGTATATGTTCAAAATCCGGTAAGTCCCAAGTATCTATTCTTGTAATTAATTATCTTTAACTTTTCTTTATCAATCTTATAGCATTAAAAGAATCTTACTTCGGGAACTTTTCTATCTGTTGAAAAGAAAGTTTTTCATTTTCTTTATCACAGCGTCTGACTCCTAGAAGCTATACATGAATCCATATTCGAGTATATATATATACAAGTTGCATCCTAATAGCTATGTAACCAATGATGATTCAAGTCAATATGCTCTGTTTGAAGATGATGACTGTATTTACAGGCGCAAAGATCAATTCCGTTGACACAGCTACTGATTAAAGCAATTTGAATGCTAGCTGTTCTTCTCAGTTACTTAGGATTCTCCTGGATTAGTAGAAGTTAAAGGGTGCTACAGTAACGCAGGACAGAAACCATTATTTCCTTGTAATGGGTCCACCATTGACAAAACTATAAACAGCCAAAGATGACAGATTAGTGAGAACACCAAGAGCCCGGCAATTGAAACAGAATTCAGAAAAGTAGAATTTCCCAATCAAAAAAGCCGTAGATGGTGGCCAAAGTTATCATCTTTTTTTCTTCCTTCCATCACAAAAGTTACACATCTTTTTTCACAAACACCAACACATTTTCGAATTCCAATTTCTTATGATACTTAGCTAGTAATAAGCATAAACATGGCTAGAATTAAGCTTAATTGTTGATCAATTTAGTTTGCAATCGGTGCTACTGCTGAGGATAATGGCATGTTCCATAACCTGAAAATTTAAAAGAAAAACAGGATTCAATTGAATAGCCGTTATAAACAGTGTTACGTATATATAAAAAAGGAAATTTTGAATTGATAGTTACAGTTCCAGGCAATTATTGGATAAATAAGTGTTATTTAATATTTTTTTCATGTAAAAAATAGAAAATGGAGACAAATAATTAAAGATAACACGAGATTTTTTTAAAAAAAAATTAAATTAAATTAAGGGGGGAACAAAAAAAAAACTTACTTGGATCACTGAAGGTAACAAGACCAGTGCCCTTGAAGTCACAGTTCCAATAATTCCTTCCATGCATCTGATAATAAGCATTCATGGCATAGGAAGCATGAGCATGAAGCTTATTAGGATCAAAACACGCCCCAGAATCAAGAAGCTCCTTACAATCCACACCACCAGGTCCACAGCAGAAATCCAACACTGCTTGAAGCACCTTCTCGTCGGCATGAGGCTTAGCAACACACCAAACAGATGGCCCTCTTACAACACCAGACGTCCAGTACTTCTCCCCTCCATTACCATCACCACCATTACTACTACAGAACCTGCAACTCAAATCCACATCATACACCTTCGACCCATCTCCATTAAATATCCCAAAGTTCCTCTCACTGACACTGCCTTCCTTCTTATTCTCGTTAAACAACGCAAACAGAAACACCTCCACATTGTCCTTGGGCCTCATTGGCGTCCCTCTATGCGACTCGGCTCGTTCGATCAATCTCGTGTTATACGTCCTTGCGTTCTCCTGCGTCGCCGCACTGTCCCCCGGTTCACCCTTCGACGGCCATCCCGACTCTGAAACCACAATCTCCATCGTCCGGTTTCCGAATCCCAGTGCATTGATCGCGGATCGAACGGCATCTATTTGCGCATCCAACATGTTGGTGTACACGTAACCTTTCGGATCGCGCACGGTAACACCCCGAGTACCAGTAGTGTTTCCTCCTAGTAATGCGTACTGAAGATCGATTTTTGAGGGGTTGTCTCTGTAGGCGAAGTAAGGATAAGCGTTCACCATGAAAGGAGCTCCGGTTTGGGATATAAATTCGAGGATTGAAGTCATGACGGAGATGAGATTGAGGGCGAAAGTGGACGAAGAAGGAGGGAACGAGGAGGCAAGGACGGCCATGCTGTGCGGTGTGGTGACTTTGATTTTCCTGTCGAGACCGTGTTGTACCAACACGGAGTGAATGTTTTGCATGGCCTGGATTAAGGCGTTTGGATTGGTTTCGTCATCGGAGTTATCGGTTAAGAACTCGTTGCCGACAGCAATGGCTACAACGGAGGTCGCGGGGAGGAAGGGAGAGACCCGCGTCATGAACCATTCGTCAGCGACTGAGGCGTCTTTGCTTATGTTGGCTACTTTGTAGTTCTCGACGGCTACAATGAGGTCGATGCCGGTGTTGGAGAAAGCTTCGAGGATTTCGGGGTTGGTGTCGTAGATTTTGACCTTGTCGATGAGCGTGGACTGAAGTAACTGAGCGACTTTTTTGGGTGAAGGGAGGTTGGAGCCGAGCGTGCCGTAGTTGATTCCGACGCCGGAAACGTCAGGAATGAACAGCAAGAAGGTGAGTAGAAGATGCAACATCGTCATTTGGGGCTATAATTTTTTTTTCTAGTTGCATGATTTTTCAGCATAAGTAAAGGACAGGTAGAAAAAATGCCATTGGTTTTGCGTGAATTTACGAAATTATGGTGATTTACGAGATGGTGGATGGATTAAGTGTGATTATTTTTTTTGGTCGGTATTGTCGTTTTGCGAGGCTCCAGGATTTGATTAGCCATGAAAGCTTAATTAATTCGACGCATATATAATATGCGAACTTCGAAGCAGATGAGACGAGTCTGCGGGCGGATGTGGCTGGCTGGTGGTCTTTTTGTAATAAAGGGCCAAGTAAGCGTTATTTATGCAGGAGAACAAAAACCGGGAAAAGGAGAATCTCTGTCCAATGGGGCACAGCCTACATATGATGATGATGGGATGTACATAAAAAAAATAAAATAAAAATTATTTCTTGATTTTAAGAAAGTGTGGGGCTAAAGGAGGAATTCTACATGTTAAAAGTGTAAAGTAGAGGTAAATGTAACCTACTAATATAATATTTAGTCCTTATTTACTGTTAAACTTGCTTACTTTATATTCATACTTTTAAATAAATAAAAAGATATAAAAGTGCATTACTAAAATAATAAATTAATAATATGTAAAATAAATAAATAACCTTAGCTAGTTATAAAGTACATAATATAACAAATTATAAGTATAATTAAAATAAATAATGTAGTAACTACATCAAATTTATT
>JAJIYU010018950.1:0-10993 GCA_030144865.1 Tinospora cordifolia
CTCATAGAATCTTCCCTTTTTGGTTTCCTTACTTGCTCATCACACAGACATGCATAGAAACACTTCTAATTTTGGCGTTTTTGACTAGGAAATTGTTTCTTGAGCAAAGGTGGCTGGTGAGTACATGACGAGACTTGAGGGACATAAGATCAAGGTCTCCGAAATCTTAGGAAACTCTTTTAATTTGGAATTTGGCACATGTGGAGCACACACACATGGTGTAGACATTTTTAGGGTGCATGGGTACACTTGATCATTTATCTTAGTACATGGCATCACTTGTCTTAGTTTCTAACCAAGTGGAAACTTTTCATAGGTGTGGTGTACTTGATCATTTGTATGGTACATAGGATCATTTTGTATGGATTCAAATAATGAAAACGTCCCATGGAGCTTTGAGTAGGGTAGGGTGGGAATGATCATGGTGTTCCGCCCATGTAACTTGCACATTTTAGGGGTGGCCATGACTTCATGGGTTCACAAAAATCAAATAAAAATTAATCTCTTTTTATTTACATAGAATTATGATTTATATCCTATAGTTTTGGAATCACATGAGCCTAATGCACATTTTAAGGTATGGTTTGACCCTGGGTGATTTTCCTGCAAAAACTTTTCTTATTTAAGACCCACTAAGGTCACTAGGCAAATGAAAATCCAAATCTTGACCAATTGTTTTGATTTTTGGTGTGTCATTCATTTTGTTAGTTCATGTCATTCCGTTTCGTTTCAGGTCATTTCAATCCCCCGAAGTAACCTAAATGACAATTCTTTCTAATTTGAGCCCCTTGAAGGGCGTTTTATGAATGAAAACCCTAACCTCGACCAATTGTTCCAATTTTCAGATATGGATTCCAATTAATTGGTTCATGTTATCTTACTTCATCTCAAGTTGTTTTGGGTCCTAATGGTCACCAAATGAGACTTTCGAAAAACGGCCAAATTTAGACCCGAAATGAGCCTGGTTTCATTTTACACCCACTTTCACTGAATTAATCTTGAATTTCATTTAATTAAATGTAGAGTTTTCAGGGTATTATAGTTGACCTTCATCTCTATTAGCATCTTCCTCTACCTACCATCTTCCAGATTTTCCTGAATCCTCTAACGTTCTGGAGCCTAGAGTGTCGATGCTGGCTGTTGCATAAGGATCGATTTAGGCACAGGTGGTTGTGGTGCTGCCAAGGGATCACTTGAGGTAGGATCCTCATGATCTGGTCCATGAGCCTCTGAGCGATTTCCATCATCAAGGTTTCCATCTAATCCTCCATGCTAGCAGGTATCTCCTATTTTCCTCGTTCCATTTTGTCAAAAGGGGTAGATCTAGTAGCATATCTTATTGGATGGGTTGTTATCTATAAATAAAAAAGTTGTCACTATTCGTTTCATCAAATGTTCGCACTACTAGGACTCTAGATTCTTGTTTTTAGGTTCTCAATTTGTTCAATGGCCTATCAATTTATGCTTATAAGTTCTTTTTGTCCTTGGGTACAAGATTTGTTTTCAAATGACATACATATAAACAGTTAATGCATGCTTTCAAAAAATCATAGAATCATACAAGTTCACCTTAGCATAGCAAAATTTTAGGTTTCCATCTAAGCTTCCACGTTCGAGTATCCCATACCACTCTCACCGTTCCACTTAGATTTCGACTCAAAAAATTGTCACACCCAATCAATTTCCCAAATATCTCGACAACTAAGATTTTTTGGGCCCCACTATACCTAACTGTCCCATACCAGCCAAGTATAGGGAAAGAAGTTCTTCTAACGTCATCGATCATTCACCAAACATGGTCCATCATTCTTCGAGTCCAGGCTTTCTACATAACCTCGAATTCCTGTACGTCCTATACCATATAGAAATCGAAGATACAAAATCTTCTCGATCTCGTATCCTGACCAAACAAGCGTTTCATTTTCACATTTTTTCAGTCTCTAACCTATGTCTTAAACTTTTATTTAAGTTTTGATCCACTGTGCCACCCTTGGCTATTCCTAGTTCCCACTAAGGTCTCTTTTCTTGACCTAGGGTTTCAATTTGGTTGGAAAGTTCCTTTATTGAGCTATCCACCTCTGTCTAGTCAAGATATCATCTTTGGCCTTTTTTTCAAACTCAAGTAAGTCCCTTGCCCTAAATTTTCACCTTCTAATTTTTTTTATAGAAAGTAGGAGTGTCCTTCAACTCCGACTACTCATATGACTTGGTAGGACAATCTTCCGATTCGGCAGCAAGATCGAAGTTTGCTTAGCAACTGTGCTTTCTTGGGCGGGATAACCAACCTCATTTTCAATGTTTAGCTTTACTTGGAACAAGGCTTACCCATTATCAGCTCAACTTGCAGTCTTTGTATCTAAACAAAACATTTCAAAACATATATTTCATTTTTGAAAACATTTTCCAAAAAAATTTTCAATTTTAAAACTAGAAAGTAGGGCATTTTAATTTCAACTCAAAGCACAGGTCAAACCTAGTTAAGTTAATACTTTCTAAATCTGATGCCACCATTAGTATAAGATTAAACTTTCTAATTCTAGCCCAACAACTAATGTCTAGGCTTGACTTTCTAATTCTTGCCCATCAACTAATGCCTAGGCTCTGATACCATACTTATAACACCCCAACCCCCGAAACTTTCAATTAGATTTGTCCACAAGGGGGGCCAGGCTAGTGTTACATTACAAGTATAGAACTTTCCTTTTGAATTCCTTTATCCCAATTCTTATTGAACATTATGAACTCACAACCCAATTTATTTAATTTAATTCAATAAGACAATAAAAAGAGATAAATAACCTTTTCTTTATTCATTATTTGAATTAAATGAGACATGTACATAACTTGAATTTAAATTATTAAAAGAAAGAGAGTATATAATTCTAAAATAAAAACTATTTCAACAGAAGTCTAACTTATTCAAAACTTCGGCAACATGCCCTTACATAGAAATAAAAATAGAAACGTTTTAAAAATAAGCGATCTAAATCCTTAGTAAACTTCATCATGTAATTCAATTTCCTAAAAAGATAAAAGAGGAAGGGTGAGCACATAGCCGAGTGGATCATTCTAAAAACAACTAAGTTACTAATTCAAACTAATAACACATTCAAATTCAAACACTTGCATACATTAGGCGTTTCAAACAATTTCTTATTTTCGATTGTATGTTAGACTTAAATGGGTTCCAACTGTTTGATGTTCTTATCAAAATATCTCTTCTTGAGTGGAAAGAAAATTCTTTATGTCTCATTCCATTGGATTTAAGGTCCCTTGCCCGTATTTCAAGTATTTTGTGCTACACCCATATGCACACAGTATATGCAACTTATATACACATAGTATATGTAAAGAACACCCATAGTACCCCTTTGGATCATTATGATAGTATGTGGTTCTTATCATTAATCATCTTTCTTTACTCAACATTCATGAATCATAAATGAATTAAATAATATTCAGCATGGTATCAACATGAAAACATGAAAACATTATATTCATGCATCATATATCAAAACAAATCTAAGCATGCAAAACCTAAGCATGACATGGTTTAATGATGATTGAACATGACATATATTCTAAACTAAAATTAAAATATGCACCATAAACTGAATCTAACACATGCATGAACATCTAATTAATTTAAAACAACAAAGTAGAAGTTTAAAAATCACTTCCACCTTGTTTTGAAATCTTAGTTGCACAAATAAGAATTTCAGTAGCACTTCCACCCTCTATGTAACGCCCCAACCCCCTAAAAATAGGCTTAAGCTCAACCACAAGGTAGGTTAGGTTCTATGTTACATTTACAAGTACACAACTTGCATCTCAATTTCTTTATTTAAACACTTATTGAAAACATTCATTGATACATCACAATGTATTAAATTTGAATTCAATAAGGCTATACAATTCAGCGGAAGTCTTAAATTCAAAATTTGGGCAACATGCCCTTAAAATAGAACTTTCAAAACTTAGAAATAATTTAATATCCATGGCTTTCATGATTTAAGTCAATTTCCTGAAAAATAAAAGGAAGGGGTAAGCATATAGCCTAGTGGATCATTCAATAAAAAATTAAGTTACTATTTCAAATCAATTGCACATCCAAATTCAAACACTTTCATGCATTAAGTGATTTAAACGACTTTTTGGTTGTTGTTGACGTTAAGACTGAAGGGATTCTATTCCATTGATGTTCTTAATTTAGATACCCCTCTTTAGGGTGGAAAGACATTTCTTTGTCACTTTCCATTAGATGTCACATACCAAGTATCCCTTAGTTGTGCCCCACAACCACACACTCCAAGCATGTGTTAAGAACACCCATAACACCCATATAGGTCACTATTATAGTACGTGGTTCTTATCTTTAATTTTTTATATTTAAGAATCACAAAATCATAAAAGAAATTTAAAATATAAATATTAGAGTTTTAAACAACCAAGAAAGCATATAAATATTACATAACATGCTTGATACATTGAATTAAATCCTAAACATGAATTTTAAGCATGACATGCTCACATGAGTGATTAAAACATAAAAACATGTTAAAATAAAATTAAAATATGATTAAACATGCTGAAACTAAAATAAAATATGCTGAAAACTAGAATTCAAACAAGCATGAACATTCTAGAAACTTAAAAAAGCAAAGTAGAAGTTTAAGAAGTCCCTTCCACCTTAATCCGAGTTTTTGTTGAATCCGGCAAAGGTTTGCCTTATCAACCACTTTCAGAACTTTAAATCACCAACAAAACTACTTCAACAACTCTCTAACATACTGAAATAAGAACTTCTCACACAAGAGAGAAAAGAGGGTGAGAAGAGGTGCCAAGAAGAGGGCAAGAACAAACAAAGCGGGAAGTGCCAACTCTTTGCTTTGGGATGAGATAAAAGTGAGCAAGGGGGGTTTATATAGATGTACATGAGAGCATATGGGACGTCCTAGGGCAGCCTTGGGTAGCTTGGGAAGCTTAGAAAAATTTGGGCAAGTTTTTATACATAAAGGGGATGGTTTGCGTAAAGAGGGCAAGTGTGCTTATGGTTGGCAAGTGGGACCAGTATGGCTTTCTAATTCAAAAGATATGAGTACAATCTTGTTTCCGAACTAAGTGTGAACACAAAAGAGATGTAAATCATATTCTAATTCAAATGGGACGTCCCCTATGTGCTCATGGCAACTTTCCTTTTTGGTTTCCTTGCTTGCTTATCATACAAACACACAAGGAATACTTTCCCATTTTCTTATTTCTTGGACATCAAGTATGGGTGTACGATATCAAATTTGAGGGGACACCATATAATAGTCAAAGATGCTCATCTTGGTTCTAAGAAACTATCTAAATAGGGTTACTCACATGTGTGCACATACACATATACGTGGTTGGGCCGATTTTGGCTTTAGTGGGTGTAGATGTACACAATCAAGTGGGGGTGACTATGACTTCATGGGTTCACAAAAATCAAATAAAAGTTAATATCTCCTTATTTACATGGAATTATGATTTATATCCTATAGTTTTGGAATCACATGAACCTAATGCACATTTTAAGGTATGGTTTGACCCTAGGTGATTTTCCTTCAAAAACTTTCCTTATTTAAGACCCACTGAGGTTACTAGACAAATGAAGATTCAAATCTTGGCCAATTGTTCTGATTTTTGGATATTTTATTCATTTTGTTAGTTCATGCCATTCCATTTTGTTTCAGGTCATTTTGATCCCCCGAAGTACCCTAAATGACAATTTTTTCTAATTTGACCCCTTGAAGGTCGTTTAGCAAATGAAAACCCTAACCTTGACCAATTGTTCTAATTTTTGGATATGTTGTCCCCTTAGTTGGTTCATGTCATCTTACTTCATTTCAAGTCGTTTTGGGTCCCTAAAGGGCACTAAATTAGAGTTTTGGAACATGCCAAATTTAGCCCTGAGATGAGTCCGATTTCATTTTTTACCCAAATTTCACTGAATAAATGATAAATTTCATTTAATTGTAACACCCCAACCCTTGTATCTCTTAAGCAATGTACATTGCCAACGTTCTATTGAAAGTGGACTTAACAAAACGGCGGGTTGGGCCAGTGCTACATTACAAGCAACACATTTGTTCTTTTCTTTTCAATATCTCATGCCTTTGTACAAAATTCAAGAATACAAAATTTTCCAATAAAATCAAGGCAAATTAAAAGAGATAAAGAAATTCAAACTATTTTATTCATAATAGAATTGTGAGTACTAAACTCTAAAAAAAAAACTAATAGTTACAGCAGAAGTCTTCAAAAATACTTTTTAGTAGAAAAACATAAAAACTATGGGCAACATGCCCTAAAATACTAAAAAAAAAATAATGATAAGGCAAAAACTTGCAAAAAGACCTATCCATGTTCAACTGCTTCATATATTTCATGCTCCTGAAAAATAAGATAGGAAGGAGTAAGCACATAGCTTAGTGGATCATTTTCGAACAACCATCTTTCGTATTCAAACTCATAACACAATCATAATTCAAACACTTGCAAATATTAGGCATTTCATACAACAATTTGTTTAAGTCGAGTCTCAGACCAAAAGGGCCTTTAATCCCTTGATGTTCTTTACTAAGTAAATAGGGCCCACTCGGCATCAACTCGTTAGTGGCATGTGTCGGCATCAACCCGTTACACATGGTGACCCAATAGTGGTACACAACCCTCAAGTACTTAGGTCTGAAAACCATATGACCTAACTCATATGAAAAGAATATCCATAGTGTCGCCATTACCACTATGATGGTACGTGTTTATTATCTTCATCATCTTTATTTAATTCTCATATCAAGATAAAATAAAATTCAGAATATGAAATCAAACTAAAATTCAGAACATACAAAATCAATTCATGAAACACTCATAAAACATGCATCATACTTTAATTTAAAAGCCTAAACATGATACTACATGGCATGGATGATATGATTTCTCAAACATGAATCAAAACTGAAATACTAAAATAACATGTAAAATTCTAAAACTGAAGTTGAAAATCTTTGAATTCAGTGAAAAACACACAACAATGAGCATGCCATGAATTCAAATAAGAATAGAAGGGTGTTCTAGAAATCACTTCCACCTTGTGACGCTTTCTTTCGAAATTTTGACAGCAATTTCGCCCATGTACGAAGATCACCCAATTCGAGAGCTTCTCACACACACAAGAAGGGAAGATGAGAGGTGCCAAGAACAAGGCTTTGAGAAAACAAGAGGAACATTCAACTCTTATTATTTGGAATGAATGAAATTGGGGGCCTAGGGGGGTTTATATAGATTTTTCAAGGGAAGAAAATAGAAATTTTTGTGTCCTTCTATGATTAAAACACTATATTTCAATCAAATTTCGTAGTTTCTAATTTTTGGAGCAAAAAGATTATTTTTAGGGATTTTTCTGAATTTTAGAAACATTTTTCTGATTTTTCAGAATTTATTTCGTATTTATTTTATTAATTTTAACATATTTTTTGTTATTTAATCAGAGTAGTTAATCGAGACCATAGGATTGTTCTCGAATCACGCATCTCATCTCTGTTATTTGGGTGCCTCGAATCTGAACCGTGAGATATTCCTCGATCATAGCATTTATCAAGGAGGCTCAATCGTGGACCGTTGATCATCCTCGAGCGCAGTGTCATTCGCGATCTGATCAAAACGAATTCAATCTGGATCGTTGGATGATCCTCGAGCGCGTTAACGTTCGCGATCAGCCAAAACGAATTCGATCTGCACCGTCCGATTTGCCTCGATCGGTGTACTCGTTCGCGATCATTTCGGAGCGCCTTGATTCGGATCGTCTGATCTTCCCCGATCACCATGTGCGGTCCGATTTCACAATCACCGAAACTCTCTACGGTCGTTCGATCTTCCCCGAGTGACGTACCTGGATATCTGGCCGTTCGATCGTGTTGATTCGGTGCTCTTGGACGTTTCGTTTTCGCTTTAATCTCATTCGTTGGATTTTGGCAGATTGAATTCAGAACGTAGATTGTATTTTAAGTTTATTTTTTTTTATTTTTCAAGCTAATTTCTTGTTTTCTCTTCAAATTTTTGCGAAATCTTGATCCCGATTGACTTTTTAATCTTGATTTCATAAAAAATTACACATATCCTTGTGTTTTTGACAATGATATCTCATTTTATACATTATTTTCATATATTTTCTTCCAAAAATCCACTAAATTGTTTTTTATTCCTCACTTGAGTAACTAGGACTTGCCAAATTTTTTTCATTCATCAATTTTTGTATAATATTATTCTAAGTAAATATAAAAATTTCATAAAATTTTTTTTTTGAGATGTTACAACCTACCCTCTTTAGAAAAAATTTCGTCCTTGAAATTTGTACATGTTTAGGTGTTCCTAGTGAACAGATGCGGGTACTTGGTCTTCATTTCACTTTCTAGCTCCCAGGTAGCCTCTTTAATCCCATGATGCTTCCGCAGTACTTTAACTAAGGGAATATCCTTAGTCCTCAAATTCTGAACCTTGTGATCAAGGATTCTCTCCGCTGTTTCCTCGTAGGTAGCATCATCCTGAATGTTCACTTCCTCCCAGTGGATGATGTGAGAGGGGTCAGGTTCGTACTTTCTCAACATAGATACATGGAATACATTATGAGCTGAAGTCATCCGGCTTGGTAGATCCAACTCGTAAGCACATTCTCCAATTCTTCTAAGTATTTCAAAGGGTCCTACAAACCTCGAAGATAACTTTCCTTTGAATCCGAACCTTTTAATACCCTTCTGAGGACTGATTCTCAGGAATACTTTGTCCCCAACTTGGAACTCTAATGGTCTTCTCCTTTTGTCAGCGTAGCTCTTTTGACGACTTTGTGCAGCAATCAGTCTCCTTTGTATGAACTTGACTTGGTTGCTCATCTCTTCCACCAAGTCTGGCCCAGTTAATACATGGTCTTCAAGCTCAGCCCAACAAGTAGGTGATCTGCAGGGTCTTCCATAAAGAGCTTCTAATGGAGCCATTTTTATGCTTGCCTGATAACTGTTGTTATAGGCAAACTTCGCCAAGTGCAAGTACTTGCTCCAATTCCCCTTGAAGTCTAAAACGCAAGCCCTCAACATATCTTCCAAAATCTGGATAACTCTCTTGGACTGACCATCCGTCTGAGGATGAAAGGCTGTATTCATGGTGAGCTTAGTACCCATCTCCTTCTGTAGACTTTGCTAGAACTATGAAGTGAAGCGAGAGTCTCTGTCAGACACAATAGACTTGGGTACACCATGCAACCTCACAATTTCCTTCACATACAACTCTCCCAGCCTACTGACTTGGTCTGTGGATCTGATTGGCAGGAAGTGTGCCACTTTGGTGAGACGATCCACTATCACCCAAATAGTATCTTCTCCTTTTTGGTTCCTGGGTAAACCACTGACGAAGTCTATGGCAATGTTATCCCTCTTCCATCCAGGGATTGGGAGTGGTTGTAACATTCCAGAGGGTTTCTGGTGTTCTGCTTTCACTTGTTGGCATGTTAAGCACTTAGAGACATATTTGGCTATGTCCCTTTTCATTCCTCTCCACCAATAAGTTTTCCTGAGGTTCTGGTACATCTTGTCCCCGCCTGGGTGCATGGTATACTTAGTCTGATGGGCTTCGTCAAGTATAATCTGCTTACTCGACCCATTCTGAGGTACACATATCCTTTCCCCAAGCCTTAGGATATTTTCAGCATCCATCCTGAATTCAGTATGTTTTCCCTGCGTGACCCCTTCTATTAGTTATGCAAGCCACTTGTCTTGCCTCTGTTCATCCCTGATCTGATGTAATAGGTCCAGTTTGCAAGACATATTGTAAAGATAGACTTATTTTTTATTAAGGTTTACACCCAACCTAAAATCTTCAATCAACTGGTACATCTGACCTTTTTTTCCTCCTGCTTGTTGAACTTCCTACTCAAAGCATCGGCCACCACATTGGCCTTCCCCGGATGGTAATGTAGTTGGAAATCATAGTCTTTCAAGAATTCCATCCATCTCCATTGCCTGAGGTTCAACTCCTTCTGGCTGTAGATGTACTTCAAGCTCTTGTGATCTGAAAAGAGCTCAAATTTTTCTCCTTAAATGTAGTGTCTCCAAATCTTCAGGGCAAACACAATGGCCGCTAGCTCTAGGTTGTGAGTAGGGTAATTTCTCTCATGGACCTTCAGTTGTCTTGAAACATAAGAGACTACTTGTCTTTCCTGCATCAATACTGCTCCAAACCCACTTAGCGAAGCATCAATATAGAGTATGTAAGTAACACCAGGAGTTGGGGTGACTAAAACATGAGTCGTAGTCAATCTTGTCTTTAGTTCTTGGAATGACTGTTCACATTTCTCATCCCACTGGAACTTAACTCCTTTTCTGGTCAACTTAGTCATAGGTTCTGCCAACTTGGAAAAATCCTTAATGAACCTTCTGTAGTGGCCTGCCAAGCCCAAGAAACTTCTGATTTCTGTTACTGTCTTGAGTTGCTTCCAGCTTATAACAGCCTCCACTTTCGCTGGATCTACAGAGATGCCTTTTGCTGACACTATGTGGCCAAGGAACTTGACAGTTTCCATCTAGAATTCGTACTTACTGAATTTAGCATACAACTGGTTCCTTCTGAGAGTTTCCAACACGATCCTCAAGTGTTCTAGGTGTTCAGCTTCTGACTTAGAGTAGATTAGGATATCATCCATGAAAACCACTACAAATTGGTCAAGGTACTGTTTGAACACTGGGTTCATCAAATCTATGAAGGCAGCCGGCACATTGATCAAACCAAATGGCATCACGGTGAACTCAAAGTGTCCATATCTTGTCTTGAAGGCAGTCTTGTATATGTCAGACTCTCGAATCCTCAACTGATGATAACCCGACCTAAGATCAATTTTAGAGAAATGAGTGGCTCCTCGTAATTGATCAAATAGGTCGTCAATCCTTGGTAAAGGATATTTATTCTTTACTGTAACTTG
>JAJIYU010018951.1:0-11022 GCA_030144865.1 Tinospora cordifolia
CAACCCACCATTTGCACCCAAAATTTCTTAAAATCTTTGAAATTAATTTATTTGACTTATTTTATTTATTTTAAATTTTTTGACAAAATTCTGGGGTATTACATGCATTGAACGGCACCCACTTACGTCATACCCAAACTGATGTACCATCTCGGTCAAGGGCGTTTGCATAAAATTCTTGAACGCTGGAGACCACTGTGGTGCCTGGTGCCTGAATCAGCTTCCCCCAATTTCTCATATCTATCACCGTATCAATGCCTAATGCACATTCTTCAGTCATTAACATGATTCCTCTTTTAGGAATCAAGTGTCTGTTGGACCGAATTGTAGTAAACCTCTGCTTGGCATTGGTTGTTCTGAATCTGTTTCTATCTAAAGGTGGAGGAGGGGGTGCTTGCTGCTTCCCTTTAGATGCAGGCAATTTCATTCTGGGAGGCCTGCAAGTACAGTGATTAAGGGCAAGGAAAACTACAGGATTCATGTATAATAACGCATCAACTATTCAATGAAACTGACTCAACATATGGTTATTTTGCATGGTCTAAGCATTATAACATCAAAGTCATTCGTTATGTAGTAAAAATTGAATCTTGTATTGCTTGTGATGTTAAATGACATAAAAATAGATAAAAAGGCACCTCATTACGTGAAGAAACACATCTACAGGCCTAAATTTCTCATGAACAAAGAATTATGCAAGTCTTTGTGCAAAAAAGATTCACATAGTGTGCATATTCAGAGTAAAGAAGGGAATAATGCGAGTTATTGAGCAAAATCACCATTTAAGCATAAGAGAACACATAAAGCACTCCTAAATCATCTAAACATTCAAACGAATGTGAAGAACTGATAAGAAATCAAAGGCAACACTTACATTTTAATTGAAAAGGGAGAAAATGCTTGAAATCTTGAAAAAGGAGATCAAAAGCCACCAAAAACTTGAAGTTTCAAAGCAAAAATGAGAGGAAAAGACTGCGATCTGCTATTTTAAGGACGCATGGACCGCGGTCCATGTGCCTTTTTCATTTTTAAAAGAAACATATCAAATTGTGGATCGCAGTCAACAGTTTTATACTGTGTTCAAGGACCGCGGTCCATGTGTGTATCTCAAAGAAATGTTCTGTTGACCGCGGTCTGTGGAAATGCTTGTGCTGGTGACCGCGGTCCTTTGTATTATAACAAAATAATCCATTCTGTGGACCGCGGTCCGTGGACTGATGACCGCGGTCACCAAAATATTGTTCATGTGTATAGTATGTGGACCAAGGTCTGCATATCATGGACCGCAGTCTACAGTTTGATGGACCCCTTTTACTCAATTCTAAGTGAATAAACACAATTTCTCTCTGAAATCTAACAAACTAAACTCAAGAACATAATTATGCAAACTTCTATAGTGGGTTGCCTCCCATTCAGCGTTATGTTTAACGTTGTTAGCTCGACGAGGATACGCTGCTTCAATCTTTGAGGAGAACCGTCTCCACCATCTGCTTTGGTCCACTGTAGAAAATCTTTAGTCTTTGGCCATTCACTTTAAACTTGTGGCCATCCACCAAGCTCTGCACCTCTACTGCTCCATACGAGAAGACTTGAGTGACTAAAAACAATCCCGACCTTCGAGATTTAAGCTTTCCCAGAAAAAATGGAGTCTTGAATTGAAAAGAAGCACTTGCTGCCCAGGTTTAAACTCCTTCTTCTCTATGATTTGATCGTGCCATTTCTTCATTCTTTCTCTGTAGATGGTGTTGTTCTCAAATGCTTCCCTGCGAAACTCTTTAAGTTCTACGAGCTGCAACAACCGGTTCTCACCACAAGCCTTTGCATCGAAATTTAACTTCTTGATTGCCCAATAAGCTTTGTGCTCTAATTTGCAAGGCAAGTGACAAGATTTCCCATACAATAATTGATAAGGAGATATACCAATGGGTGTTTTAAATGCTGTCCTATAAGCCCACAATGCATCATCTAACTTCAATGCCCAGTCCTTACGGTTTGTACCAACTGTTTTCTGCAATATTGACTTGATTTCTCGGTTAGACACTTCAGCTTGCCCGTTAGTTTGAGGATGATAAGGTAGTGCAACCTTGTACCTCACGCCATACTTAGTGAGAAGGTTGTTGAAGACTTTATTGCAAAAATGTGTTCCTTCATCACTCACTATGGCTCTAGGAGTTCCAAAACGAGAGAAAATGTTTCGTGTAAGGAACTTAAGTACCACTCGTGCATCATTCTTTGCTGTAGCCGCAACCTCCACCCACTTAGAGACATAGTCAACCGCTAGTAGGATATATTGTTTGCCAGCTGATGGTGGAAATGGTCCCATAAAGTCGATGCCCCACACATCAAACAATTCCACTTCTACAAATGAGGTAAGAGGCAATCATTCCTTCTGGAGATGTTTCCTTGCTTCTGACATGCCTCACAAGTCTTGACAAACTAATAAGCATCCTTCAACATGCTTGGCCAATAAAATCCACTCTCAAGTACACGTCTGGCAGTTCTTTGATGACTATAGTGACCACTGTAAGGTGAGGTGTGGCAATCATGAAGAACTTTGTTAATTTCAGATTCAGGAATGCAATGACGAATCACCTTGTCAGCACACCTTCGGTAAAGAAAGGGATCATCCCAAAGATAGAACTTACTCTCATGTATGAAACATTTTAGGTGGCTTTGAGATATATCTGGTGGTGTGACACCTGTAGCTTTGTAGTTAGCAAAATCTGCGTACCACGGGAGGTTGTCACTTACTGACAAGAGACGCTCATTTGGGAAGACCTCCACTATTCCCTTTGGATCAGGATTTGCTTCATTTGACAGACGAGACAAGTGAGCAGCCACAACATTTTCTGTACCCTTTTTATCTATTACCTCAATATCAAATTCTTGCAACAGCAAGATCCACCTTATTAATCTTGGCTTAGCATCCTTCTTTGTAAACAATTGTCTGATTGCCGCATGATTAGTGAAGACTTTGACATGTGAGCCCACAATGTATGATCTGAACTTGTCACAAGCAAAAACAACAGCTAGCAACTCCTTTTCAGTTGTGGTATAGTTCTTTTGAGCATCATCTAATATTTTGCTTGCATAGTATATGGCTCTGAACATTCTATCACGTTTTTGTCCTAAAACTGCTCCTACTGCATAATCACTAGTATCACACATGATTTCAAACGGTTCCCCCCAAACTGGTGTTGACATTATTGGAGCAGTTGTTAAGGCTTTCTTAAGTGTGTTAAAAGCATCAACACACTCAGCTGTGAAGATAAATTCAGCCTCCTTTTCCAACAATTGACATAGAGGACGAGTTATGCGAGAGAAGTTCTTGATAAATCTTCGATAAAATCCTGTGTGCCCCAAGAATCTCCGCACCTCACGCACTATTGTTGGTGGTGAAAAATTTTCAATGGCTTGAATCTTTACTTTATCAACTTCTAGGCCATTAACAGAAACTCTATGACCCAACACGATGCCTTCTCGAACCATGAAGTGACATTTCTCCAAATTTATGACTAGATTCTTTTCTTCACACCAGGAGAGGATTTGTTTCAGATTGCCGAGACATTGTTCTAAAGTTTCACCAAACACTGAGAAGTCGTCCATGAATACATCCATGATGTCTTCAATCATTTCAGCAAATATTGCCATCATGCACCGCTGGAACGTTGCTGGTGCATTGCATAGACCGAATGACATTCTCTTAAATGCATAAGTGCCATATGGACAGGTGAAAGTAATCTTTTCTTGATCCTCTGGTGCAATGACTATCTGATTATATCCCAAATATCCATCCAAGAAACAGTAAAAATCATAACCAGCAATACGATCCAGCATTTGGTCCACAAAAGGTAAAAAGAAATGATCTTTATGGGTTGCCTTGTTCAACTTCTGATAATCTATGCAAACACGCCATCCAGTTGTTGTTCTTGAAGCTATTAACTCTCCTTTTTCATTTGTAACCACAGTCATTCCCCTTTTTTTAGGCACAACATGAATAGGGCTAACCCATGGTAAATCTGATATAACATAGATAATTCCAGCTTTTAGCCACTTCATAACTTCTTTCTTCACCACTTCTTTCATAATAGGATTGAGCCTTCGCTGATGTTCCACCGTTGGTTTATATGAGTCCTCCATTAAAATTTTATGCATGCAAATGGTTGGACTTATCCCCTTGATATCTTCAATTGTCCATCCTAATGCAGATTTGTGCTCTTGCAACACCTTTAGCAACTTTCCTTCTTGAACAGTTGCAAGTGAGGAGGAAATAATAACTGGAAGTGACTTGTCCTCATCCAAAAATGCATACTTCAAATGCTCCGGAAGCTATTTCAACTCTACTTCCTTAGGAGGCTCTTGAACAACTTTAGATGGCTGATTTTCAGGCAATTATTCCTCTTTACTGTGGAATTCTAGTGAGCTTGCTTCTAAAGATAGCACCACAAGCTGCTCTTCTACTGTCATGACTTCAGGAAACGTCAATGAACGAGAGATGCTTCCCACCAACTCATCTTGTGAGCTTAGTGCCTCCACCACTTTGCCAATACAAGAGTTTAGGATCTCCACCCTATTGCATTCATGTAAGTCACTAGGATATTGCATTGCTTTGTAAAGATTGAATATCACTTTCTCATAATTAACTCTTAAAGTTAATTCTCCCTTGTGTACATCAATGAGTGCATGCCTGGTAGCCAGAAACAGTCTTCCAAGGATAAGTGGTATTTCACAATCTTTTTCCAGGTCTAGAACCACAAAATCCACTGGAAATATGAACTTATCTACCTTGACCAACACATCCTCAACTACTCCTTTCGGATATGTTAAAGACCTATCAGCTAGCTGAAGAGTGATGGTTGTTGGCTTGATTTCTGTCATTCCCAACCTTTTGCATACTGCCAAAGGTATCAGATTTATGCTTGCTCTGAGATCACATAGTACCTTCTCAAAAATTTCAAACCCAATATTGCATGGTATAGTGAAACTACCTGGATCTTTCAACTTTTGAGGAAGCTTCTTCTGTAGGATGGCACTACATTCTTCGGTGAGCTTGACTATTTCAAAATCCTCTAACTTTCTCTTCTTGGACATGATCTCTTTCATAAACTTTGCATAATTGGGCATTTGTTGCAAAGCTTCAGCAAATGGAATGTTTATATAGATTTTCTTAAACATCTCCAAAAATTTGGTAAACTGTTCATCCATCTTCCTTTTCTGAAACCTTTGAGGAAATGGTCAAGGGGGAATTTCAGAAATTTTACTCTCTTGATTTGTTATTGCCTTAACCTTCCCTTTTGATGATGCCAGGTCTTCATGTTGACCTATGGATGACTTTTGCACATCCATCTCATTGCTAACAGTTCCCCCAGCTTCAATAGGTAGTATACTTGGATTTGGTGGACTACTACCTCTTTGCCACTCCTAGTAGTAATCGCCTTGCAGCTCTCCTTTGGATTTACTTGAGTATCACTTGGAAAAGAGCTCCGTTGCTGGTTTGACACAATTTGTGCCAATTGCCCCACTTGTGTTTCCAAATTTTTAACAGTGGCATTAATGTTTCCCACCTGAATTTCAATTCCAAAAACTCTTGTGTCATTTTTATCAACCCATCCAGTCGACTCTTTGAAGAATCTTGAATGCATATTCATCATTTCATCAAGTTTATCCTCCAAAGATGGCTTTTTATCTTGCAAGGGCTGTTGATTGACAAATCCTGGTGGTATTTGAGCATTTTTGTTATTTGCATATGAGAAATTCTCATGGTTCCTCACGCTCGGATGATAGTATTTTGGGACATTATACCCCCAGCTAGTGCTTGATACCCGCTGAATCTGTTCATTGCATTCATCTGTTCGATTGAAGCTTCTCCATGATAAGATGACTTACTCGCTTCAGCAATTGACTGCACTTGTTGATGTTGCTGAAGTTGTGCTCCACTACTCTTTTCTTCCACCAAATTCAACTGATGAGTCATCACTGCAATTTGGGCATGCAAAACACTAATCTCATCAACTTCATGAATGCCCACTCTTTTTGCTGTATTTCTTTCTGTACCATGTCCATAAGCATTAGTTGCCATGTCTTCAATCAGTTGAGTTGCTGTTGTGGTTGATTTCCCCATCAAAGATCCTCCAGCTGCTGAATCTACCAAGGCCCTTGTGGGCGGTGTAAGTCCACTATAAAACAGCTGAATTTGAAGCCAAGTTAGATATCCATGTTGTGGGCAACGCCTTAATAGGTCTTTAAATCTCTCCCAAGCCTCATATAAAGATTCAAACTCAAATTGTTTGAAAGAGCTAATCTCCCCTCGCAGCTGATGTACTTTGGTTGGTGTGAAATACTTTTGCAGAAACTTCTAGCCCATTTCTTCCTAAGTTGTAATACTTCCCGGAAGCAAGGTTTGCAACCAGCTTTTTGCTTTATCCCTTAAGGAGAAGGGAAATAGTCGCAGCCTAAGCTAATCTTCAGTTACTCCATGTATTTTGACCATATCGCATATTTCCATGAAGGAGTTTAGATGTATCATCAGCTGAGCCTTCAAACTGTTGTTGCTGCACCATGGTGATCAAGGACGGTTTCAACTCAAAAGTGTTTGCATTTATTGGTGTCCTTGTTATGCCTGAGTAGTTGTTGCTTAAGACAAGTTTGAAGAAGTCTCGTAATGGTGCCTCCCCATTGTTACCAACACCCGAACTACCGCTTTTAGCCATGTTTGATGCACATTCTTGAGCCTCCAACCGAATCTGACTGATTGTTTTTAGCAAATATGAATCGTAGGGGTCACAAGGACATTTACTCATACAAGCCTGAAACACAAAAACGCAAACATATCAAGTGTATTTAATGTATTCTTTACTAATGATAAGAAAAATCAATTAATAAGTAATAATAAAATAAAATATTGTTTTGACAAAGACCAAACCAAATTCAACTGGTTTTAAAAACACTAAACACTGTTTTGTCCCCAGCAACGGCGCCAAAAGCTTGTTAGCAACCCTGCAAGTGTACAGGATCGTAGTAGTAATAACCGGTAAGACCGGGTATCGTCCTCAGGGAAAAAGGGTTGGTTTGTGATTTCAAGTCCCAAATTTACTATTGATCAAGGTTTTATCAAGACTATACTGGATGTAATTGAATTAAGTTGAAAACTAGAGATTGCTCTAAACAAAAATAATAATTAATGTTAAGAAATCAATGTGTAGACATGTCTATGATAGTGAATGCCACTGCGTAGTTTGTAATTCTTCTTTGTAGTTATGAATTACTTAATCCATGAGCTATTGCATCAATAGTTGAAATCCTTTCCCAAGGTATTTCAACATTCACTAGATTTGTCTTGTCAAACCCTCTTCCGAGGCGTTCACTTAACAACCTACGTGTTATATTCAACAATCCCTATGCAACTCTCTAGATTGGTCAATAATCTCCCAATAAATCAACCGGTCTAAGTTCAAATTGTGATATCCACCCTTGATGCTTCTCTCCCGATGTAATACCCCAGAATTTTTTAAATTAATTTCAAAGATTTTAATAAAATTTTGGATGCAAATTGTGGGTTGGCATATGAAAAATAAAATATATTAGAGATATAGAAAAATTAAGCAAATAAAACCTTAATTTGATAATTAAATGAAAATTAAGGTTTAGTAGAATTAATTATGAAATTTAAGGAATTGCTTAAGAAATAAATAGAAATAAAGTATTCACACATATTGGCTAATATGTGAATGAATAAGGTGTATGTTAGCACAATAAATGTTAATGTTACATATTATGAGAATATGTACATAAAAAAATTTATATAATTAAATAAAAATGTAGTATACATGTATTTATTAAAAATAAATAAAGCATTATTAGTGTATAATTACATAAATTATTATCTAAAAATGAAATATAAAATAAATAAAAATACATGAAAATGGTAAATATGGATTATTTAATTAAAGATATAAAGAAATGGGAAATTATCTAATAAATACAATATTAAATAATTAAAAAGGGAAAAATTAGCAAAATAGATGATTTGGGCAATATAACCAAGTTTTTGTCAATTAGAAAGTGTATAATTGATAAAATTCGGATTATTGAAGCTTTAGAAAGTGATTTGGTAATTAGAAACTGTATCCAACGGTCCAAACTCGGTCTGTCCGATCCAACGAATGAGATTGAAGTCCAAAACAACTCACGATCAATCTCTCCAATCCAACGGTCCAGATCACGGGCGCAAATCTTAATCGCGAAATCGGACCGCACACTGTGTTCGAGGCAGATCGGACGGACCAGATCGGATACACGTCCGGAGATTGCAAAGGTATGCATTGATGGAGGAAAATCTGACGGCCCACAATCGATCAAACCAGATCCAACGGCCCATACGATTTTCGGTGATCGTGAAATCGATCCGCACTCTGTATCCGAGGACCATCCGACGGATCTGATGAAGTAAGCTGATCAGGATCAAGACTGCACGCAGTGTCCGAGGATCATCTGACGGTCTAGAAAGTCGTGTTCCTCAGATTGCGAACAGATTGATGCGCTCGAGAATGATCCAACGCCTGAGATCAAACCCGCCTGATCCAACGGCCGAAGATCCATCCGCAAAAACGAATTCATGATCTGTTGATGCGATCGAGGAAGATTCGACGGCTGCGATTAAGCTGCTCTGATAAATAACCGAAAATCCAAATTAAATTAGTAAAAAATGCTTCAAAAATCTGAAAAATGGTTTCTAAAATCTCAAAATTTTCCAAAAAAAATTACTTGCTAATCTCTTGTGCTTGGGGGGCACAAAAATTTGAATTATTGACAAGTTTTTTACAATGAGAGCACCACAAACTTGCCATTCTATACACTTTTGAAGCCTATATAAACCCCCCCATGCTCACAAATCAAATCATTCCAAGCAACAAGAGTTGAGTTTTCATCTTGTGCTTCAAGCCCTCTTCTTGGCACCCCTTCTCACTTTTCTTTTCTCTCTTAAGTGTGAGAAGTTCTTGGTTTGGGGATTCTTCTTGGGTGATTGTCTTGGTGTTTGAGCATTGGGAACTATTGCTTCAACTTTGGGGGAAACTACATATCAAGGTGGAAGTGATTTCTCTTACACCCTTTTTCTTATTCAAAGTTCTAGCATGTTCATTGTGTGTATGGTTTTAAAATCAAAAGATTTTCAGTTCTAGTATTCTAAAATAATTTTCAGTTTTAGATTTGATTCATATTTGAATCTATGCATGCATATTGATCATGTCATGACTAGTAACATGTTTAGGTTTTATTTCAATATGTGATGCATGATTTTGAGTATTCCATGATTGAATTTTCAGTTTGATCATATGCTGAATTTATCTATTTTAGTCTCATGTCCTGAAATTTAGTTCATGATTTTAGAATATGTGATTTAACAAAGATGATAGTGAAAATAACCACGTACCATCATAACACACATGTGGGGTGTTATGGATGTTCTTTTCATATGGTATGCCCATATGGGTTTCTTTATCTAAGTGCTTGGTTGGTGGGTAAGCTCCCTTGAAGTCCAAAAATCCAATGAAATTGGCTATAAAAAGTCATATTTCACTCTAAGGAGGTATTTAGAAAAGAACATCAAGGGCTTCAAAAACCCTTTTAGTCTAAATTACAACTTTAAACAATTGGTTGTTTGAAACGCCTAATGTATGCAAGTGTTTAAATTATGAATGTGCTGTTGTTCTGAGTTTGAAAAATGGTGGTTTGATAAAGATCCACTGAGCTATGTGCTCACCCCTTCCTCTTTTATTTTTCAGGAAACCAAATTATGAAGGCTATGAAAATTAGATAGTTTTGATTTAGCAAGTTTCTATTTTCTTAAAAGTTTTCTTTCAATGTAAGGGCATGTTGCCCAATTTTGAATAAGACTTCGGCTGAAAGTTAATATTTCTATTTTGAGATCATTGATCAACAATGTAATAGTTTACAAAGTTCTGTACTTTCTTTTATTAATAAAAAAGTTGAATTTTTCTTTACCTTGAATTGCCTTGATTTTATTAAATATGAATTTGTACTATTGAATTTATTCTAAGGCATGTGGTATTGAAAAATAGAAAGTCAAGTGTGTGTCACTTGTAAAGTAACACATGACCCAACCCGCCAATTGGTTAAGTCCACCGTCAGAATAATGGTGGTTGTCCAAAACTCAAGGAATGTGGGGGTTAGGGTGTTACAAAGGTGGTATCAGAGCAGCTTAATCGCAGCCGTCGGATCTTCCTTGATCGCATCAACAGATCACGAATTCATTTTTGCGGATGGATCTTCAGCTGTTGGATCAGGCGGGTTTGATCTCAGACGTTGGATCATTCTCGAGTGCATCAATCTATTCGCGATCTAAGGAACACGACTTTCTGGACCATCAGATGATCCTCGGACACTGCGTGCAGATTTTGATCGTGATCAGCTTACTTCATCAGAGCCGTCGGATGGTCTTCGGATATAGAGTGCGGATCGATTTCGCGATCACCGAAAATCGTATGGGCCGTTGGATCTGGTTTGATCGATTGTGGGCCGTCAGATTTTCCTTGATCAATGCATACCTTCTCGATCTCTGAACGCGTATCCGATCTGGTTCGTCCGATCTACCTCGAACACAGTGTGCGGTCCAATTTCGCGATTAATATTTGTGCCCATGATCTAGACCGTTGGATTGGAGAGATTGATCGTGAACCGTTCGATCTTGGTGATTCAGTGCTCCTGGGTGCCGTTTTGGACTTCAATCTCATTCGTTGGATCGGACAGATCGAGTTTGGACCGTTGGATACAGTTTCTAATTACCAAATCACTTTCTAAAGCTTCAATAATCCAAATTTTAGCAATTATATACTTTCTAATTGACAAAAACTTGGTTATATTGCCCAAAATATCTGTTTTGCTAATTTTTCCCTTTTTAATTATTTAATATTGTATTTATTAGATAATTTCTCATTTCTTTAATATCTTTAATTAAATAATCCATATTTACCATTTTCATGTATTTTTATTTATTTCATATTT
>JAJIYU010018952.1:0-10976 GCA_030144865.1 Tinospora cordifolia
AATTTTTTTTTTATTTGTTGTTGAAGGCGACTTCAAGGAAAAATAATTCAAAATTTTTTTGTGTTTATTGAGTCTTCATTAAAATTATTTCAATATTAAATTATTTTTGTTGAAGGCGTTTTCACACTGAAAACGCTTTCCACAAAAATAATTCAAAATTTTCTTTTTGATGGAAGGCGTTTTTAGTAATGCCTTCCAGAAAAAAAATATATCGAATTTTTTTATTTTTATTTTTTGTTGAAAGCGTGTTCATTGAAAACGCCTTCACCAAAAAATAATTCAAAATTTTTAAATTTTTAATGAAGGTGTTTGCACTGAAAACACCTTCTTTAAAATTATGTAATATTTTTTTTATTTTTGTTGAAGGCGTTTTCAGTGAAAACACCTTCACCAAAATAATTCCAAATTATTATTTTTTTCGTGAAAACCATTTTCGCAAAAATTAATTTGAAATCTTTTTTTTTATTTTGGTGAATGCGTTTTCACTTTCCCAAAAAATTACATCGTAATTTTAATTTTTTGTTGAAGGCACCAAAAATAATTCAAAATTTCTTTATTTTGGTGAAGGCGTTTTCATTCCCCAAATAATTAATTCGAAATTTTTTTTATTATTGTTGAAGTGAAAACAACTTCACCAAAAAATAATTCTTCTTAAGAGGTTTTAATATAAATCAGAAAAAATGATCTGAAGAGTTTTTACCATCTTTTTACAAAATAAATCTTTTTTCTTTTTTTTATTCTAAAGAGATTAATTCTGGCTGAAGACGTCTTCACAAAAATAAAAAATAATTTTTTTATTTTTTTAAATTACTGGGTGATGAAAATGCTTTCTCCAAATATTTAGTTTTTAAAAATTTTTTGGTGAACTGAAAACGCTTTCACCAAAAATAAAAAATACTAAGAAAATATTTTGTAATTATTTATAACTTTTTGGTGAAGACATTTTGTAATTATTTCGTAATTTTTAAATTTTTTTTAAGTTTTGGTGAAGGCGTTTTTACAGAAAACGCCTTCACCAAATTTTAAATTTGTTTAATTTTTCATTTTTTTTTCATTAAATGGCTTGTTGACGTGGCTACATTACGTGGACGAGATGCTTACGTGGCTTGATTACGTGGTAGCTGATAGGGCAAAACTATGGCAAAGGAGTCAATATTTTGAAAGCAAGGGCATTTGTGTAATTTTTTTTTAAAATTGAGGGCAATCACGTCAAAAGCTCAACATGTCTACCACCAAAGAAAACAAGAATGGTGATAGTGGATCTCCTTGTCTTAAACCTCTTCCCGCCTTCAACTTGCCTCTTGGCCTCCCATTGATAAAAATAGAATATGCCACTGTCCTCAAGCATCCTTGGATCCATCTTCTCCATCTTTCCCCAAAACCCTTTCGAGCTTGCACAAAGTCTAGAAAATCCCAATCAACCATATTATAGGCTTTTTCAAAATCAATCTTCAATAATACTTCCTGCTTGCGCTTAGACTTATATTCTTTAACTACTTCATTTGACACAAGGACTGCATCTATTATCTGTTGGCCTTTTACAAAGGCAAATTGGCTCTCCGATATTGTATTATTCATTACCTCCTGGATTCTGTTTGCCAACACCTTAGCAATGATCTTGTATAAACTTGTGGTGAGACTGATAGGCCTAAAATCTTTTACTGTCCTCACAACATTTTTCTTAGGGATCAAACAAATATAGGTCTCATTTGTATGCCTATTCACCACACCAGAGTTATAAAACTCCCTCATCACCTTCATCAAATCTTCCTTCACTGTTTCCTAACTTTTCTGATCAAATACCATAGAGAAACCATCAGATCCGGGGGCCTTATTTCCATCACAATAAAAAATAGACGCATGCACCTCGTCCTTCGAAAAAGACTCCTCTAACTTCCTATCTTCTATGCCTACTGGACTCCATCTAATTCTTTCAATCCCACTAATGTGATCTTGTTTTTTCCAAACACTTCGAAACAATGATTAAGAATGGATTCTTCAATACTTCCATCATCTTTTAGAATGACCCCATTGTCCCCTTCTAGCTTTTCCACTGAATTTGCCATTTTCCTTCCGCTCATAATATGGTGAAATAGCTTGGAATTTGCATCTCCTTCCTTAAGCCATCGAATTCAAACTTTAACCCATTCTCCTTATTCCATTTCTTTAACCACCTTCCACAATTCACCTTTTTTCTCCCACCTCATTCTCCTCTTAACCTCATCCCACTGACTAGCCCCCTCTAGCCTATCTAGAGTTTCAATTTCTTTTTCTAAGTGATTTCTCCTAACTTCATCCTTAAACAAAGTTGCATCCCCCCATTCATAATATGCGTTCCTAATCCTTTGGAGCTTTTTCATGAATTTGTATCCTTCCCACTTCCCATCCGCCTCCTCATTCCACCATTCCTTAATTTTAGTTATAAACTCCGGTTGGAAAGTAAGTCTACCATCAAACCTTTTCGGTCTCGGTCCCCATCTAGGTTTGGATGTACTCAAAGATATAGGTCAATGATCTGACACGAACCTGCCCCCACCTCCTGCCAAACAATGGAAATAATGATGCCCATCCTTCCCCGAACAAGAATCGATCTACCCTGCAACAAATTAGGTCCCTTCGAAAATTTGACCATGTGAATGTTTCTGTGCATAAAGGAGGATCATGAAGACCTAGCTCTCTAATCAAGCTATCAAAATCCTTCATACTACGTGTGGAACGCCCATTGCTTTTCTCAGAAGCAAAACGAACCACATTGAAATCTCCAGCAACACACCACTTGTCTCCACATAAGGCACTGAGAACACCTATCTCATCCCAAAACAGGTCCCTACACCTCCGCCTACTTGGACCATACACCCTTGATAGCCACCATTCTGGCCCTTCAATTTGTTTTATCTTGACTGAAACACTAAAATGGCCTATTAGCTCCTCCACCACCTCACATTTGCGAGAATCCCAAACCATTAGCACACGCCCCGGTTGTCCCTACTGCTGGTAAGTATACCCAACCTTTAAATCTAGATTGCCATACAGCTCCAATTAGCTCTCTGCCCACCGAACTCTTCTTCACCTCATGAAAAATCACAATATCCAGATTAGACTTGCCAACAATTTGTTTAATCATACTCTTTTTGTCACTAGAACCACACCCCAAATGTTCCAAGAAAGAATCTTCATTAAAAACAATATCGCCAAATCTATATGCTTTAGTGATCATCCTATGGACTCTCTCCTTTCCGCTCTTTCCTTATGTCCAACTTGACTAGCATCATATTCAGTTTCCTCAAAAATTCCTCCACTTCTTCTTTACTTAAGGCCTCCATTTGCTTCATTTTAACCCTTTCGCTTTGAGTATTCTCTTCCATAATTGAGTTAGGAACGAAAGTGCGGGATGCAGTAAGTGAATAGATCTGATTTTGATAGCTACTTATATCTTCTAGGCCTTCTTCTTCGTTAACTTGTGGCTGCCACATCAAAGCATCTCCCATAAGTTCCCCATCCATAGTTTCTCCTTCCTCACCTGCTGAACCGAAATAATCTGAAGAATTGCTGCAGTAACTCGAGGATTCATTCCTATGAAGATCCATCATCTCATCCTCTTCAGACAGCTCGTCTTCCCTTTCATGTTCCTTCTCTTCCTCTTCCTGATATTTTAGAGATCCTATGGAGCTGTCCCTCCCATGAAACTGTTGGGCCCCAGAGGACTTGGATGCCTCTTTATCTTGTCTGAATTCCTGCTGGGCTTCATTATTTCGACCCATCGTTTTATCCCCCAGCCCACTTGTGTTTAAATTAAAATCCTGGGCTTTAAAATCATGGGCCCTTTCTAGCGGGCTAGACTTTGTGCTCTGGGCCTTAGAATTACAGCCCATATCCTCTGCATCCACTCTGTTTAAAATCCCACGACCCGATTCTTCAGACGTCTTTACAAGTCTGCTGGCTTCTGCAGTCGTCTTCATCACTTCCTTCCTATTCTTGGTATGAACAACATCTTCGACGCCGAGCTGCAATTGTTCCCCTTCCTTTTCGTTTTCGATGCCTGTGACACCTTGCGCTCCATAGCCTCCACTGTATCTCTCTGCAATTCGCTTCCAACTGTAAGATCCCCATCCTTATTCCTCGTTTGACTACTCTACAACTCTGCGCCACCTACTCCTTTCTCTTGTCCCATCGACCACCTTGATTCATCCTTTCTCTCCGTACGGGTCGTGTCTGACACGCCAGTTCCCTTCTGTCCGTTCGATCTCATCCAATCCCTTTCTTCTTCTGTCCTGTCGTGCTTCGTCATAGTTTTCTAGTACTAAATTTGCCGCCGGTCATCACACGTCTCTGGCGAGGATCTCCAGCTTCTGTCGTTTCCAGTTTTGAAAATTGGATTTCGCAAACTATCGGTTGCCTGGAAATTTCTGTGAGCCTCGAGGATCGCTTCGCATCTTTCTTCTCCTTCCTAATTTGCCCTAAATAACCTAACTAAGCATGTTCCATCCTCAGTTGGAACTTCCATCTTCTCCGATAGAAAACCACAAATCCAGCCCTGTACCTTCATGTAAACTGTCTCATATGGCACTCCTTCACCAAAACAATTCTCGAGCTGGCTGGATCAAACCACTGTACTTTTGAGCAATCAATTCCAGCATGGACAAAGACCAACTCTCTATGGGATACCTTCTACGCCAATCCATTCCTGTCTACAACAAAATAATCTATTTTCCCACTGGGCTTCACGTTGCCACTCCATAATTTCATAGTTCATAGTTGAAGATAGTTTGCCTTTATTCAATCTATTCCACACCTCCTCCGTTGGACATTTGCACAGAGCCCGATCTCCACATAGTGGAGTAAGACGACATTCAAAATTCATTTGCTGGGAGACTTCCGCTTCTATATCCTGCCATTGTATTACATATGTGAATCTCCAGAATACCAGCCATGTATGCTTCTGCTTAACCTTTCTCTCGGGATTTTCTTTGACCATATATTTGTTGTTGGTGGATGGAATGTTCCTCTACAGACCTTGTTTGCTATTATTATTGTTATAATTAAATTTAGGATGCTTCAACTCCGGTCTCCTCCTCAAATTCTTTGTATAATCAGGTCTGCTCTCCACATGCTGTATATTCCTACTCTAGTGTTGTTTAGGAATCCTTGTTTCTCCCCATTTTCCTTTGCCTTTCTCTTTTTGCTCACAATCCTCTAATGCCTTGGTCAAGAAGGGATGGGCAGGCCAACTGAATTTCAGCATATAGTTTTTGCAGCTGAAGAAAGTGAACCTTTCTAGTTTTGGTTCTACTTTGCAGCTGAAAACCCCATGTTCCAATTAACACAATCTGAAGTACTAGGTAGAAGCTTAATTTCTCAAAAATACTATCACATTCCATGGGGAAACGATTAAACATCTTATTGACTTTCTAGCCACGAGGACCAAATTGTAGCAAAAGAGACAATTAGTCTTATTTCTTTATTGACTTCAGAAAGGGATTTAAGGGCATAGAAGGAGGGAGCAATTAGTCCTATTTTTGGGAAACTAAGGATCGATAGCAGCCACATGAGAAGGAGAACACTGATAACCAATTTCTTTGAAAAAGAACAAGAGAAGAAGATATGATCTGAACTCTCACTGTCTGACATACAGAAGAGACAATGGTGAGAGCGAATGCACCAAGTAGACACGCTGGCATGCTCCTCTTAAGCCTATTACATGTGTACATGAGCTTCGATCTAATGTTATATTGTAATGTTGTTAATATGAGTATCATTAGTCACATCTTGAGATGTTTTGGCTGCATATTGTTTGTGATCTTAAAACATGCATACAGCCCAAAATTGAAAAATCAGGAACCAATGTTTTATCATTTTAGAAAAGTTACTTTTGTCAAAATTTTAAAAATCTGTTTTCCAATTAGTTTAACATGTTTGTTGCATTTTTTTGATACATAAAACTATATTTAAATCTCAAACCAAATGCAGCTTGACAGATACATTTTTCATGGAGTTTTCTGAGATGTTATTAAAACTTGTGGTGAAGTGCTCAGAAATCTGTTTACAAATTTGTCTAACATGTTTGTTGCATTTTTCAGTACATGAAACTATATTCAATCTCAAGCCAAATGCAGCTTAACATATACATTTTTCATGGAGATTTTTAATGTGGTATTAAAAGTTGTGGTGAAGTGGGGCTCCTGTGATATGCTCAAGGTGCTTATGGTCACCTAGCACCTATGTTTATTGTGTGTTGAGAGCAATGTGAAGCTATTTAAAAGCAAAAGACTACAAATACATATGTGGGCTCCAGGAGAGATTTATTCTATGGTTGGTGGTACTGTCAAACATGGAATTTCCATACACAATCTCTTCTTTTATTTATCCTTATTTCCTTCCTTTAATTAGGCTAAGGGCATCTCCAATGCTTCCATTCAGTAAACCTTCCACATCATCTATTTTATCATCCACATCATCCATTCATTAAACTCTCACTCATTAAACTCTCACTTACAATGCTACATGTTTATTAGATTGTACTGTATGAGTTCCACAATCACATCAATTCATTAAATACACAAATCATAATATTTCATTTATAAAATATAATTTTTTAAAAAATACCTATTATTTACATTTAAATATAAAAACTATAATTATTAATTAAAAAATTACTTTTTTAATAAATAATTACAAATATTTATTTTGAAATGTTACTAATTGTTATTTTATAATATTTTATTTATAAAATATATTTTTTTTAAAAATAACTATTATTCACATTTAAATTAAAAATATAAATAATTAATTTAATTTATATAAAAAATTATATTGTTTATAATTAAATATTTAAAAATTTATTTTTAAATAAAATTTTTTAAATATTACTATTCGTTATTTTGAATAGTGATTTAAATAATTATATATATTATTTATTTTCAAAAATAATGATTTATTTATAATTATATATAAATTTAAAAAATTATTCATTTTACAAATTTTTTTTTATTTTTTATAGTAATGTAAATTTTATTTAAAATATTAATTTTAATTATTTAAAATAGTTAAAAATTTTATTTATAAAAAATTATTTTAATTTTATATATATAGTTATGGGCGCTGCAGTTGCAGCGCCCAGAATTTTTGGGCGCTGCAGTTATTTAAAAAAACATAAAAAAAATATTTCACTGAGCGCTCAGTGAATAACCCCTGTGTCAGACGCCCAAAAACGGGAGTCTGACATAGGGGGGGTATATTGAGCGCCTGCTAGGCGCTCAATATACCCCCATTAGGGATGCCCTAAAGATGGGGATTGGTAATTTCATTCGTTCCCGGGAAGATTTATGCTATGGGAGTAATGGCGACCAATGTTTTTTTCCTAATAAATTCCATTCTTCATAAGTTCATTATGGGTCTATCTCTGAGTTTGTTAGGAGACGTGTGGCAGTAGGTGGGGGCCCTTTGGCTTGGGATCTACACTTTTGGGGTTATCTATCCCTTGGGGATTAGCAAGACTTGCTATCCATGCTTAGTCTTCTTGAGGTTGTCATTTACCAATTAAGAATATTAGAATTTTTGGTCTTTGGAATTCTTGGGTTTGCTTTCTAGCAAGTCCTTTGCAACTATTATTGATGCCTCTAATGATCCTCCATTCACCTATAATAGCCTAATATGGAAAGCACAACATGTAACTACTCATGGGAAGACTAATGCAGTGGATATGATGCAAAGAAGTTTCGGAAATTCATGTTTATCTCCATTTAGGTGCTACCTATGTTACCAGGACATGGAGTTGGATGGACTTCAATATTAGAGCTGTCCTTTATATAGGGAGGTTTGGCATTAGTGGTGTGTTCATTTCCATGCATCTGAATGTCTGTCCATCAACATTGAACTTGGCATGAGAGTAGAATTAAGGCACTAGAGAAGAGACAAACTCCCATGGGCTCTGCTACTCTGATACTTAAAGTTCATCTTATTAGCCTTACCTCCAAGCACAAGGCTTCCGTGTCTATTGACTGTCATCTTTGCCCATATAGAATGTGTCTCTTTTGAAAACCTCCAACTCTGTTGTGGGTCTTCTGAAAACCTCTTAATCTATTTACTACACAACTACATTTTTTAGAGGAAGATTACTAGTGCCCACATCCATTCCACCTATCCACACTTCGTGATCGACCTGCTGTGTTATTCACAGTCCCAAACACACATGAGGTCGCCTAGAGCTTAATAGGGAACCTTTCATCTTCCTGGAGCCTTAACAATACATGAAAACAATGAAATTGGCCCACTCCTAGCTAGACTACAAATTGCGTACTTTCTATAACACCCCCTCCTTCACTATTATAATTTTCTCTAATTTATTTTTTTCAAGTATTTGAAAACATTACCAAAAAATTTTTTTGAGCTAAAATCTTCCTTTAAAAAATGCTTATATCGTATTCTAAAATTATATATTATATTTACAACTCCTTTTCGTTTGCAAGTTTATATATGTATTATATATATATAAACATACTTTGATATTCAAGAATAACTTTAAAGGTGAGTATATCAAGTAAATACTAAGCTTATACCTTGAAAGTTCATTATTCAATCCAACAATAGGAGGCGGGGTATTACTTAAAACTCTAAATCAATTCAAAGTATCTAATAACTCAATAATAAAATCATGATCTTATTAAAATAAATCAAAACAAACATCGTTAGGGCCACATCTGGTCCTTATTTCGATAACCAAAATTTAAATTAACATTTCTAAATTATTTAATCATAAATAAAACTAAATAAAATTTTCAATTAAGTGTCATCAGAGTCAGTGCAGCATCTAAGGGCTCGTCATACCTGTGAAAGGAAAAAATTAATGGATGAGCTCTAAGAGGCTAGAATCATCCTAGTCTAATAACAATAATTAGATGAGAACAAGTCATAAATGCACAAACACTTGTAAACATTAAGCGTAGCAATTAACATTTTAGTATATACAGTCGATCATGCTGGTAGGAATCAATGTTTCCTAAGTGGCCCGTTCTAAATCTTGTGCATCGCACATTCTTAAAATTCTCATTCAAACTTTATAGTATAATTCTGGTACCATTCTAAACTTCTGGGTTGCACAAGGCCAATCTATTATGTTGCGGAAGTAACATTTTCAATATCAGACCGCTGATAATGTCTTGAACTAGCACATTGCCCTAGAAAATGGATTGTTAACTTTATTAATGTTATAATTAGTTTATAAAATCATCATCATCATCATAATTATCGGGAACCCCTTCCTTAGGGTGAAAGGCGACCCGACCAGCTCAGTGCCCTGAGAAACCCATTCGCTAGCCGAGCTTGCCAAAACACTATTAAACCTCCTTTTTTATTTATAGACAACATTATCAGAGTAATCACAAGAGATATGGAAGTAATTAAACAAATAATTACAGTAAATTTTTTTTAAAGTTAAACAAAGAGTGTTTGTGTAACACCTTGGCCTCCAGATCCCGTCGCGCATGCCACTGACTGGGCGTTTTCGTCTCTCGTCTCAAGATGGAATATCAAATAATTGCGGTCACTCCTGCTACTTGTGTTCTTTCTTTCCATCTCATACCATCCTAATACACATCAGAGTGCGAAAACATAAACAACAGTATTAAGCATGAATAAACTTAGGGATGACATGTCTAAAAATAATAACATGGTTAATCTCAAGAAGATGAAATAACATACTCTGACCTTAAGGCCTGACTTCAAAATGAATCAATAGCTGAATGCTTGGCCCCATGGCCAAAGTCAATAAACAAACAACTAAACATAGATGAATGTGGGTCCTATGCCCTACAAACTGGTAACCATTGAGTAATACTATTCCTAATCAACCTCAATAGTGAGGTGTATCATGACTACAAAAATGTAGCTTCTCGCTTATCATCACAAGTGTCTTCAAAGATTACTTGAAAATAAATTAGTGGAGGTAAGCTCAAGAGCCCAGTAGATCTTACACAAACATGTTAAGCATTATATCAATCAAAATACAAACATGCAAGCACTTCTAATATATTATGCCTATCAACAATTCAATTGTTTGGGTTAACGTTAAGACCGAAAGAGGTTCTCCCTCGGCATTCCAACTTAGGTTTGGAGAACTCAATGTAACGCCCAAGGCCTATTACACACTCCAAAACCCTATCTTGGTGTTGATGTTTCACTCGATCATCAAACCAAGGAATGAAGTCTCACTTAGACTCACAGTCCTATTTCAAACAGACCCACCTAGGGCTAGGAATACCCATGATGATGCTAAACTACTGCTATAGTATCTACATCACCATGCTGGTACGTGGTTAATTCTCTTTATTATCTTTGATTAATGATTACAAATATAGCCACATTTCAAATATCTTATATAAATAATCAATGGATATAAACAAACAAGTTATCATGCTCGTAATCACATTAATCATATTAATCATCACATGGCATGCATAACATCGATTTAACTGTAACATACTTTCATGCAAAACATGACATGCTATATAAGTTCACAGAAGCGGTTAAACATTCATTCATATGCATACACCCCTAGCATGCTTCTAAAACAATGAATAACAATAATCATGCACAATCATGTTTCATATTTTAACCAACATAATAAAAGAGTTTAAGTAGTCATTTCCTCCTTTTTTCTTGTTCCCTTGGGCTTATGCTTCGCATTGTATTAGCCTTGTCTTTTAATCATTGAGATTTGAAACTAACATTACATGAGTTTGAAGCATTTCTTAGGTCTCTTAAATCATAATTTAATGATTCTCTAACATAGATATCTTAAGGTGTCTGCAGTGGTCTCAACGGATGACATTTCACCATTTTTCCTCTGATTACTACAGTAGTGAGTGATGTTACCGTGGTAATTTGTGTGCGCACATTCAGAGACGAAAAATTGGGTTTACGCCGTGTTACCGCGGTAACCAGAGTACAAATCAGTTTTCTCATACGTTATTACGGTAACC
>JAJIYU010018953.1:0-11077 GCA_030144865.1 Tinospora cordifolia
TCTCCATTGACGACTTCGAACTCGTAATTTGAGAAATGTCGAGAAGCCCTCCACATGCCTCTCCTATCTTCCCGAAAGTGTGGATATTCCAATTTTCTGGAGTAATTCCTTCCACTCCCATCCAGTTGTTCCTACAAGCAACTTTAGCTCCTATCCGATAACCATCTTTAGACCATTCTTCTATATAGAAGCCCCCCAGCAACGTCTGGTATTTCTTTCTTCTCAGTATGTTTATTTCCCTTGCGTCCCAGCATTCGATCATCCCTCTAGCCACATCCAACCTTTTGATCCTCATCTCCTTCTTCAGCATCTAAGTGATCGATTTCTCGATTACTCTCCACTGCGTTTCATCAGAAGTTCGAAATATGAGGAATTTCGTGCCTTCTGATTTCCTTTCCCCTTTAGCTCTTCTCTCCTTCCCTTTGGCCTCCTGTTTCTGGTTTCGTCTCAATTTGCGTTTGCCTTCCTCTTCTCTGCTCCACGCTCCACTTCTTTGCTTTTCCTCCTCCTCCCTCCTATCTTGTGTGTCCTCCTCGTCTTCCCAGTGTTTCCCTTTCTTGGTTTTAATCTCCTCCCTTCGATATCTTGCTTCCTCGTCCCTTATCACCATGTCCAAGGCTTTCCATAAATTCCTCCACGCTTCCGTAGGCTTCTCCTCCGGGATGAATATGCTTTCGTATTGTCTTCCCGCCATTTTTGTCAGCTTCAGGAATCTTCCTCTTTCGTTCACCATTACCTCCATGGTCAGATTGAATCCGGCTCCTCTGAAAACGCTTATTCGATGGTTTCCGTCTCCTTTTGCTACTTCCTCCGTTTTCTTCTTCAGCCAACTTATCGTCTCCCGTGTTACTGCTATTTGAAAATGCTTTTGACGTGTAGCCTCGTGAATGATTACCTCCTTACAGTCATACGTGTAACACAGCGAAAACAATTTAAATCTCATTTTGAAACACACGTAGCTCCATTCTCCACTTGTTTTCTTCTCCACTTTGTTTTTAATGTTCTAGTCAGCGTAGACCGAAGTTAATTTCGTCCTGTGCTGGGAACCGGTGACCGTCTTGACTGGTTCTCGTAATTTCGAATATGCTTTCCCCCTGCGTTTACTTTTGACCACCGTCCAGCCTTCATTGTCCCCCTTCTCTGTGTTCCTCATAAGCATGGTCTTCCATGTTGGTTTTTCCAGTGTCTGTCCTCTACTTTCCTCCATCTATTCTGCTGCTCCTCCTTACTCTGTCTCCTCCTCCGGCTCGTCCTTCTCCGTCTACCCTCCTTCCCTTCCTCTCTGCCTCGTCGTAGGTCGGTCGTCCTTCCTCGTATTCTTTCCATCACCACCCTTTGGTAGTCAACTTGTTTCTGACTTAGTGGCCATGTCTTCCATTTCTGTGACTTGGTCCTGATCAATCATCAAGAAGAGATTAGTTACTTTGTTAATTCTGTTTTCTGCTATATTCCTTGTAATAAGCATGTTCCTTGCCTAGTCTCTCTTCCTTCATGTGACTCCTTCACTATGTACTCAACAATAATTTTATTATGCCCCTCTATAATTCTATACAGATATGGGAAAAGTTCCTTAAAAGGCCACCGTGCCACACCATACTTTTCCTCCCAAAATTTTATTTTAGAGCCATTACCCACCTTCCATCTTATATGTGGAATAAAAGTAGAGAAGATTATGGAGATGGCTCTCCAAGGGGGTTTTAGGGTGGCTTTTGGATGGACAACTCTGTCTCTATTGCTCATACAATGTCTATGTATACTTCTTATTATTCTGGCCTATAGCATGTGTAGTTTATTCTTCAACCTCCAGAACCATTTACCCATAAGAGTTGTGTTCCTCATCCTTAAATTGCCTACCCTCAAGCCTCCTTTGCTAATTTCTATACAAATATTATCCCATTTCACTAGATTGTTGCTATGTTCCTTTTCTTCATTTTCCCATAGAAATCTCCTCACGCATTTCTCAACTTCTATGGCAACTTGACTGAGGATTCAAAATATTGACATGTAATATGTTGGCAGTGATTTAAGATCTGATCTTAGGACCAAAAGTCTTTGCCCCTTGATAAATAGTTACATTTCCATCCTTCTATCTTTTTCCTTATCGTTTGAATGACTAGCACCCAAAGGACATCTTTCTCGAATCATGATTGAACAACATCCCAAGTATGGTATCTATGGGAGCATGATTGGCCATGCTCCCATAGATACCCCCATCTGAGCTGCAAAGTCATTCACTTGACTACTAGGTACATTAATCCCTAAAGTTGATTTTTTCGCTTTGTTAGTTTGTAGCCCTCTAAGTAAGCAAAATGTTTGGAGGATCATTTTTACTGGCCTTCTACTTCCTTTATCATTATTTATGAAGATCATCAAGTCGTCAGCAAACTGAATATGTGTAATATATATCTTTTCTTTCCCCACCTGAAATTCCTTGTTTTTTATTTTCTATCGCCTTCTCCATTATGATGGATAGGATATCTGCCACTAATGTATAAAAGAAGAGGAATAGTGGATCTCCATGGTCCATTCCTAAGCCCTCAAGACCTTGTAATTTTTCCCTTAGGTCTTCCGTTAATGAAGATAGAATAGTTGACGGATGACATGCAGCTTTTGATCCATCTCTTCCATTTTTCCTCAAAACCTTTTTATTTCAGAATAAAATCAAGGTATCCCCATGTTATTGACTTGTAGGCCTTGCCAAAAACTCTATTCGTGATCTACACCTTCTTCTTTAATACTTGATCGTCCTTAGTTGCTTCATTAGCTATCATAATTACATTCAAGATTTGCCTATCGTTTGCAAGGGCCATTTGATACTCCACAATGTTGTGAATAAATCTCTCTCTCTCTCTCTCTCTCTCTCTCTCTCTCTCTCTCTCTCTCTCTCTCTCTCTTTCTTGAGCTTATTAACTAGAGTTTTGGCTATAATTTTGTAGAGGCTTGTGGTCAAATTGATAAGCTTGAAATTCTCCACCTTAATAGATGGGGCTTCTTTGGAATGAGACATATATACGTCTCGTTCACTACCTTCTTTATTGTAGCATCCTAATGGGACTCCTTCATACATGTTGTGATGTCTTCTTTGATATATCTCATTATTTTTGGAAAAGGGTCATGTTGAAGCCATGTGGGCATGGGGCCTTTTCTCCATTATAGCTAAAAATAGCTTTTGTCTCACTTCTTCCTCAAACTAACGTTTTAACCATTCCTTTTGCTCCTGTGAGAGCTTCCTCCTAGAGCACATTACTTTGTTCTTTAAAGATCTTATTAAAATACTCCAAGATCATATGCTAGATGACTTGATCACCTTCCTTGATGTTTCCTCCTTCATCTTCTAGCTTAGAGATTGATTCCCTTGCCTTTCTTATTGTATGGATTTTATGGAAATATTTGGAATTGGCATCCCTTTCTTTGGCTTATTTCATCTTAGTTCCTTGTCTACCCATCCTTTCAATTCTACAATCAATTATATGAATTCCCCTACTATTTGTTTCATTCTTTCCATCATATTATCCATATCAATCCCTTTCTCCACTATCTTGTCCAAACATTTAAGTTCCTCCCCCAAGCTTCTCCTTTCTTCATTTTCCTTTTGATGGAGTTCCTTACTCCAACTCCTGGGCTTCCCCTTGATGCCCTTGAGTTTCTGCATCAGGTTATAACCCTCTAAACCTTGTTGCTTCTCTTTTGCCCACCTTTGGTTGACCAATTTGCCAAACTCAGGGTGATGAAGCCAGACATTTTCAAACTTGAATGGAGTTGGTCCCCATGATTGGGTTTCAATGTCTAAAAAGATTGGCCAATGATCAATTGTGACTCTTTCTATTTCAGACAACTTCTATTGTGGGAATAGGGAGCATCCTCCCAATCATTGTTGAGCAAGAACTTGTCAATTTTCGACATGACAGGGGGCATCCTTCTATTGGTCCAGGTGTATTTTAGGTCTAGTTTTGGATGAGTTCCTCAAACTCTAGCATTGATTTGGAACATTCTAATCGTTTAACTTCTCCTTCATGTTCCTAACTACACTGAAATCTCCCCAAGACCTTGCAGTAGAGAAGATAGAGGAACCTCTTCATCTTAAAACTCTAGGTGACTTTGTTTATCACATGGGCCATAGATTGAAGTGAATCACTATTCCTTCAAATCCTCTCCCTTTAATTTGATGTACAAGTAGTGTTTCCCAATCTATTGGTCTTGTGCCTTGAACCTCCTTGAATCCCATATAATGAGAATCCCCCTTGCTATCCCTTCTATTGGGAGCATTGGCCACTTGACAAACCTCTTCCTTCATAGTTTTGTGATGAGGCTTTGTCTTATCCTTTCCTTCTTTGTTTCCTGTCACACAATAATGTTTGATCTGTTTGGACACATTGTTATTTTGATGGATTGGGATTTGGAAAGCGACCCATACCCTCTGATTTTCCATCGAAGAATCTTCATAAGAAACTTCAACACCCAAGGTTTTCACTAGCTGAACACCCATGAGTGAAGAAACTCCTAGAGTTTTCTATAGTTCTCTTCTTCACCTCCTCCATTTATACTTTGGCTATTCTGATCATTATCTCGTGCCTTGATGTTTTGCTTGTGGGTTCTATGGATTAGAGTATTGTGGGTTGTCAAGATAGAAGGTTGGGGAGATATGGATTTGCGACTCACTATGATCATCTCCTTGGTGTTCATCCTATTGAATATAGTTAGTAATATGATTGCACACCTTAGCGTGGGGAGCTGGGCTTCTTGCCATCATTGCCTCTTCTTCTAGTTCTTGCTTGACTAGTTCCTTGAAGTTATCTTCAGTCAACGTAGTCTCTTTTACAATATCGTGTCCAAACTCGAATTGCGACAAGAAGTCTAAGTAATTAGAGTCCACTTTCGAGTGACTCTTGCTTATCTGATTTAGTTTCCATGCCCTTTTTGTCTATTGGGCCACAATGCTTCTTCTTTCTTTGGATCCTCCACTTTTGTTTTGCTGGTAGACCTTCACTCGCTCTTCTCTTCTTGGGCCTTTTCTATTTGATATCACCTGTCCTCACTGCTAAGCTTCTCATTTGTAGCCTAGTCTTGCTTCGTTCCCCCTATTTAGAATCTTAACAAAATTGCCCTCTTGAACCGTGTCCCTTTCCTTCTAGCCCATTTGATTTGTTGGGCCCACCACTTTCCTTTCCCAAGTGTACTTCTTTTGGTGCTTTAATTGGTGTCCTCCATGTGTCTATACTTTCATTGACTTGTCATTGGCTGTCTTAATTGCCACTCCTACCATGCAGCTATATACTAGTGGACGTGTCATTGAATGATGCCGCTCTGTCAACTTGATCTCCTCCATATTGCCACCTTCTTCACTTGTTAGTTCTTGTTCCCTTGCTCTTCCTTGCTTCCTCTGGTCATTGAAAAATCGAACTCTGACATACTATTCAAATGACTCCATATGCAATTCCTCGATTTCCAATGCCTGATTCCGTTCCTACTCAACCAACTTCAGTTCTTGGATGCCTTCATCATTGTAAGCTTCAAATTCTTTGTGCAGGTGCTTGGGTTTGTAATTTTGTAACCTAAGAATTGCCATCTCCATAAATTTACTTGACTTGGTGATTTTAGCGATGTTTAGGAACCCTCCACAAACTTCTTGGGTCTTTGCTAGAGTATGAATGTTCCATTTCTTAGGCTCCATTCCTTACACGTCCGTCCATCTTCCTTTGCATGCGATCATCGACCCAAACTCCACCATCGAGTCTTCCCATTTGTCAGTATAAAATCTCCTGTGGAACACTTGGTGTTTTGCAACAGGAAGCTTCTTCGCAGCCCTTTCTTCATTGCAGTATATTAATCCCCTAGTTACACCCAACCTTTGTATATGTATCTCCAACTAAAGCATTTGGGCTATCTCTCTCTTTGCATCTCGCTATTCGATTTTGTTCGTCATTCTTGTTATGTATCTTTGTTGTCCTCCTATCTCTGTCCATAGCTCCTTCATTGTCTTCCATAACTTTCCTCACCTTCTCTAACATTGCTCTCCTTTCCTCCTCGTCTTTCTCTTTTCTTTTTATGTGGTCTTTCTCTTTTGGTTTGATCCTCTTCACTGCACATTCTTTCCTTTTCATGACTTTTGTGGATTCAACTTCCTTGATCACATTGTTCAAAGCTTTCTAGAGATTCTTCCATGCTAATGTGGTCTCCTCTTCTGAGATGCTGCTGCTCAGATGTGTGCTATCCACCATCTTCATTATCTTTAGGAACTTGCCTCTTTCATTGACCAAAACTTCCATTAGAACGCTATAGTTCTTGTCTTTATGAATTACCTTCCTTATTCTTCTCTCTTGTTTTTCTTGTGTGCCTCATATCTCCTTTCTTAACCATAGTGTGGTTTTTGTGGGCAAAGCTATGCAGTAGGTTTTGCTCCTCGTCACCCCTTGTAGCAAAATGTCTTTGCTGTCCCTAGAAGTACCAAATAGAGAAGAACATGTATTTTGTTTGGAAACAGTGATATTTCTAGGTCCAGCTACCGTTCTCTGATAGCATTAAAGTGGAAGTGACCCCATATTGATTACGGTCACCAAAAAACTTGCGGTCCTTTGTCAGCTTCGTCTTTCTTGTTCTTTCTTGATACCGTGAGAGTTTGGTGTCCTTCCTTGAACTTCGGACATTGTTCCTCAACCTTTTCATTGTCACTATTATCCATTCATTCTCATTTTGATGTTTGGAGTCCTAGCACAAAAACTCTTCCAATCTTTTTGGTGTTGTTCTTGGTCTTGATGTAGTTTCCTCTAGCTCATTCCATCTCCTGTTTCCGAATTTGTTTTCTTCCTCGTTTTCTTCGCCACCTTGGTTCTCTTCCTTTTCTCAAAATTTGTGTTCCTTCTCATTCTCATCTAATAGGCCACACACTACGCCCTCCATATTAACTCTTTACTTCATAAGTTGACATTGATAAACCTTTGTAGATCGATTGAAGGATTATTGTTGTCTCAATAATTGTTGGATTATTGGATTTAGTGTCTCTTGCTAATGTCATGTTATATTTAAAGTTCCATTGACTTCAGGATCATCTCATGATTGGTTTGCATTTGCATGACTCGAAGCTCTTTAGCTAAGATGCTGCATGTGTGGTGGTTAAGAACTTTTTAAATAGGAAATTTGATTACTTATGCATTTGCAACTCTTTATTTAAGGTGCTACATGGATGGCGGTTAGAAATTTTTTAAATAGGAAATTTGATTACTAGTGCATTTGCGACTTTGCCACTGGTAATCATCATCGTTGTCATTATCATAATAACATCTCAGATCTTTTTCTAGCCATTTCGTTTATTACTGTAAAACATGAGGATATTTGTTGCTGGTGAGTTTCTCTCCTTGAATGGAGATGAATGAAAAGAGTTGTGACTGTTGTGTTGGATGTGATCAAGTTGTTTGAAAAATTTAGAATTTATGCCTTTTTCTTTTCTTAAAATTCTTTCTTGTCTTGATACTTTAGTATTCAACCAAAAAACATGCACATGAGATGTGTCGTGCTTTTTGATGAACATATATACATGAGATGTGTAAAAAAGTTTGTTGTTTTTATGCTTTTCATGTTTTAGTTGAAATATGAATGTGGGTTACATCTTTATTGGTCAATATTAGAGAGAGAAAGAGTGCAAAACATCAGAGGTGAAGATTAAACAAGAAATAGAGACTAAACTAGCTAATCCCAAAACTTTCGATGATCTAAACCCTACCTATACCCCAGCACATGAATGTGCAGTTCCATGGACCTATCTGTTGTTGCGTCCTTTTGCCAGGATGATTAATGATGTAGCATCAAACATTCCTCAACCTGATGATGTGTGGAGAATATATGCTCAGAGAAGATGAAAGAGATGAGAAATTGCCACAGTTAACTTTAAGTTGTTCAACCACTTGTTCTTCCAAAATTTGAACTGCCAACTGTTACCCACTCTGAGGGCCAAATGAGTTGTTGTCGATTGAAAGAATATTGTGCCTACTTGTAATAATCTGAATGCACAAGGAGTTAGGCTCCTTGAAGCATCTTCGAATCCATTTGCCACAAAGTGCCATGTTTCACAAACCTATGTTACCAATTTCTATGCCTCCTTTCTCCAATGGCCTTTGCACCACACCCCATTTGATCAAGCTAGGGCAGCCATTCTGAGTCTTCCACACCAAAATAATTTCTTGATTAACCTCTCAATATGAATTGCTAGTGAAGGAGGAATCTTAAAGACACATGAAATATGCAGGGATTGCTGATAAGACTGGACAAGCTAACATAAGTCTACATTCTCTTGGTACGAAAACCCTCTTCCAACCTTCTAGATATTTTAGAAATACTTGGCTTTAGAACTCCAAAATGTGAGGGTTACCACCTAGAGGAAGGCTGAGAGATCTCTTGGCCATTCCCCACTGTACAAGCTACACCAAATGTGAGATTGGAAGTTTAGTTTCCCCAATGTTAGTCAGAGTAATTATCTTCATTAGCGAATGTTCGAATCTTAAGTTAATTTATGCCTTTTCTTGTGATATTTGTCTATTGGGTCCCATTACATATATGGCTTATGAAGTATTAACCATAAAAAACAAATTTATGTGAATATTGGAGCAAATTCTGAAACTAAAAAATTTGGTTAAGCATATAGAGATGAATGGAGCAGTGCTTGACACAACGTTGAGGTTGGTCAATTGGTCCATTTTGACATGGTGGCCATGAGTTCCACTTAGGAAACAACCTCTGCACTGTAAAGGTCTATGTGATGCCTTCATAATGGTGGAATATTCATTCCATTGTGAGATCTTATATAAATAGTCTGATTGCATCAATGCTTTACAATAACTGTTAGATAAGTTGATATCTCCCAAAACATATGAATATGATATTTGACACTTTGCAGGATTGGTTTTGTATTTTTGTTTCTCCCCATAGTTTCTTTTTTTTTTTTTTTGTCCTATAGTTTCAATTCAAACTTTTAAGTTTTCAAATTATGCAGTTACTTTAGGGTCTAATTATACTTGTTGTTTTCATTATGTCCATTTAGTTTGAAAGAAGGAACACTCAATTGGGAGATATTGCAATTCAAATCAAGGTTTCCACGAGAAGTTTTACTCTGTAGAGTAAGTTTCTTTGTTGCTCGTATTTTGTCTTTTTATCCTAGTTCATCCTAGATGATTTAGTAGGCTCTCTTATAGATCTAGTGTCATTATTGTTGTTATTATGTTATTACTAACGTATTACTTGGAGTTCCTTGCGTTTGTCAATGAAGACTTACCATGATTTGCTAAGGTGTATAGATTTCTTACAAGTCATTGATATTTATTGTGAATTTTGTTTTTCAGGTTGGTGATTTTTATGAAGCTATTGGCATTGATGCCTGTGTTCTTGTTGAGCATGCTGGTTTGAATCCATTCGGTGGTTTGCGCTCAGACAGCATTCCAAGAGCTGGCTGTCCTGTCATGGTATTCAGTTTATGCTGCTATTGTTCTGCTGGTTTGTATAAATCTGAAGCCTTCAAGGATACTCAGTGAACATGTTGGCTCTGATATCCTATTTCTATGTTTTGCATTCATTAGTATCAGCTTGACTTTATATTGCTTTAACTAGGCATATTTTAATGCTCTTCATCAATAAATTTTTGTTTCCTTCTCAAGAGAAAAAGGCTGTAACTGTGTTGAGCATGATAATGAGACAATGCACATGAGATTCGTGTAGAAGCGTGCGCGAAAGGTTGCATATGGAGTTTTGGTGAGCTGACACTTGTTTACGAAGGAAAGCAACGTGCTGATCAATATTGACCTATAATGTTGCAATTAATGTGCTTTTTTTGACATATTTCATCATTTAAGCCTTTAAATTCACCTTTTTCTTTACTATTTTAAGAAAATTTTTGTTTCAAGTATAACTCAATGTGGGAAGAGTTTGTTTTAAGCATACTTTCGATTTTGGCAAATTTTGCTATCTTTAGTATTTGAGTAAGTAAAAGAAGTATTGTCAAGGTTTTGCCTAGTTAAGGCTGTTGTATCCATAGCTAGAGGGCAAAGCAATAGAATTTGATGTCTTAATCTTATTTCCCCCTTCCTAGGTACTCCTATGAATGAATGAATTAGAGAAAATGTACTAATTATCTTCCCTATTCGCACCCTACAATCACTCAGTGGTGTTGATTGCTTTTACTTAGTCTGTGATCTTAAAGATTAATGGGGATAAAAGTCATTGTTTGGGATCAATATTGATCAACTAGACTTTATTTATTTTTTATTTTTTTTATTTTTTAAAAGAAACAACAAACTTTATTGATAAAGAATAAGAAACATTCTGCAATAGATAGCTGGAGGCCACCCCCACCAATGGAGTGACCCTAAACACTCTACAATTGATCAATTAGACTTGGAAGTCATCGCAAACATGGTGGAGTGGTTTTTGGCCTACCTAGTTCTTCCCTTGGGGGAAATTTGTGAAGATAGGGTTTGGGATTCCATTGCTTGGAATTATGAAACTGACAAAAGATTGGATGGATGCGAGGAGGTCTCTTAAATTGAAGTGGGGGAAAAATTTAGTCTCACTTGAGCAGTTTTAATGGCTATACTCAAACTACTTTATATCTTCTTTTGGGTGTTTACTTAGTGACGGTCAATGACGTTGGAGGTATTCTGGGAGATTTCTTTGAATTGAGAAATGTATAACGGAGGAGACATGACCAGTTAGTGGGTTGAGAGGCAGGGGGAATCCCTAAGCAGAAAGGCAACCTTGGAGTAGGGCTTGAAAAACAAGCACTCTAGCTCAGTGCCTATGGCATTTTCCAGGTAGGCCTGTTGTTCCCAGTTCTAACTTCCATGTCTTTCTTCTCCATTGGTTCTTCATTGTGTCTATGGTGTATTCCTAGTATACTTGTGTTCCCCTAGTCCACTTCCAAGTCGTTCTTCCTTGCTTTCTCCTCCCCCTCCCCCCCCCCCCCCCCCCCCCCCCCCCCCCCTCCCTCTCCCTCTCTCTCTCTCTCTCTCTCTCTCTCTCTCTCTCTCTCTCTCTCTCTCTCTCTCTCTCTCTCTCTCTCTCTCTCTCTCTCTCTCTCTCTCTCTCTCTCTCTCTC
>JAJIYU010018954.1:0-10981 GCA_030144865.1 Tinospora cordifolia
ACCTGGATCATTAATTCAATAATGGTCCATAATTCTTTATACATATACTATTGGATAAATTAATTGACAAAAATTCTTGTTTATTCATTCTAAATTATGAGGTATTACATGTAAGCATGGTAACATCATAGCATAACATCACAGATCATGCATCTTTATTCATGTAAGCCTGAGCGTGTATATTTTACATGGTATGTATAATGCTGGATCATAGACATTCAAAGCATAGCACAATTGCAAGCCTTATTTAAATCAAAACAATAATTTAAAATCAAAAATTATCTTCACCTCATTCGCTTAATCCTTTGATCTTGAGATTCCAAGCTCCTTGAGACCTCTACTGAACCTTCACAACTTCTAGCACATAATTTGTGCAAAGTTTTATTTCTCCACCTTCCTACTACTCAAACTGCTCTTTAGAACAATCAAAGAATGAAAGAGATGCTAGGAGGGAGGCAAGGAGAACAAGAAGAGAATTGTCTTACTCTTGTTGGGATGAAGAGAATGAATGCCCAATCTTGAATTGATGTAGAGTCCCAATGATCATGAATTGGCAAGTTTGGGGTATTTCCAATGTAGAAAACCTTCTAAAATCCTCATTTTTGTGTTCCCCATGCACACAACGTAACAAGTGTTTATATTAAGGCTTTGGATGCTCCCAAACCTTTAACATTCTTTATAGGCAATGTATTTGTTTCACAGCTTGAAACGTAATTATATTCGTATGCAGTCACTCCTGCTTTCTATTCGAGAACCAAGATATTACTATTTCTCACATTAATCATTCTCGTTTCCTGGTTCCACCATGGCATATCCCAAAGTACATAAAGTGCATAAATAAATTCACTTCGAAATAGATTAATAATAACATTGGCATTAAATAATAACTAAAAAAAAGCTTTGATTTAATATTGAAATTGAGAACAAATTTGTGGGCCCCATGGTCAAGTTTTAACAACTAATATTGTAATACCCCAAAATCTCACGAACACATATACGTCACAATTAAAAATAAAAATATAAAATGATCTATCAAGAAATAAAATAAATGGTTTATTGCATATATGTGATGTAAACTTGGGTTGAAAATATAAAATAAAAGTTATGTTTGGGAGGAATTAATTAATAAAAAATGTATAAAATCAATTAATTAAGAAATAAATCAATTAATTAAGAAATAAATCAATTAATTAAGAAATAAATGAATTAAAATCATATTTTATATAAATATATGCATAACCTATGGTTTGAAAAAACAAAATCAAATATTAGTTGATTGAAATATTGGTGGATTAAACTCAACTCTGAGTTTGAGAAATAAATCACAAGTTAGTTGAAACCTAGAAGCCATGAAGAAGAGAAAGAAGAAGAGCATCGCGGTTGGGCGATTTGGGCTAAGGGATCAAAACCAGATGTTGTTGTGTTCGTGTGTGAGTAACAAAGGAAGGAGAAGGGAAGACATAGCTACTATTGCTACATCCACGGGTGAAGTGGAAAAGAAGCCCTAGCTAATGCGATTTGTGCAAAGGAGAAATAAAGACAAAAAAGTTGGTGCGTTTTAGGGTTTGATGAGTGAAGAACGAGATCCAGCTGTGAAAGAAAAAAAGAGTGTATCTGCGTTTTGCTGGTTTGGATGAAGAGGAACAACAAAGAGGATGAAGGAAGATAAGAAGAAGAAAAAAATCATGTTCTGCGCGTGCAACCATTAGGGCATCATCTAAACTTTCACCAAAACATCCCAACCTCATTTCTAACCCTTTCAAGCCATGATCTAGGACTCTAGAACTCATTCAAACCATTTCAACTTATTTCCAAAACCAGATCTATGAAGATCACATTGTGAAGGGGTTTCAACGTTAGGAACGTGTTGGAACATGGTGAGTTTCATTTTCCTTTCCAATGAGTGATTTTGAAGTTCCATTGTTGTATTTTGAGAGATTGAATGCTGGTTTTGGATATGTAATAGATTTAGGGCATTAATTATCAATTTCAAAAGGGAATGAAAAAAGGGGATTTAGAGGGATTTAAAACCAACTTCAAAAGCAGAAAGGAATAAATCGATTAATTTAGAAATATGTGAACTATAAATAAATTGGAAGCATTCATGTTTACCCTCAATGTAGGTTTGCAATTTCATGAACTACAAATGCATGATTTGGGGGTTTCAATGCTTGAAACATCGCAGAACTTAGGCATCGAACCTCATTTTTGAGAATTCTAGAATTGAAGTTGAAGGTTTTAAGGTATAAAGGTTTATTTATTTAATTTTGATGTTGTTATGAATTTGAATAAATTAATTAAATTCTTAGAGATGCAAAGAACAGGTTGAATCAATCGAAGAGCTTTGAAATAGGAAATAAGGCATTTTGGAGCCTATAGCTAAGAGGTTTGATTTTTAAAAACCTGAACTTACTTATAAATACTTATTTGTAATTATAAATATTTTGTTTTGATATGGATATGAATGAATGATGGAAATATATCGAAGTTTAGGGGTTGTGGAGATTCGAAGATCGAAAAATTAAATTTATTTAACACTTAGATACGAATATTGAAATGTTGGAATGATCTTGTTTAGATAGAAATAATTATTTAAAAGCTATGGAAGTTCTTGAATGTATTATTAGCTAGAAATTATTTTATTTAAAATTGAAAAGAAAGTAGGAACCTATACAGATTTACTGTAATAGATTTTTATTGCAGATTTATATTTTTGGAACGAATCATAGCCACAAATGGAAGTAAAGGAAATTCGAGAAAATCTCAGGTGGGCGGGATTTCCTTGCTGACTTCTATTATTGAGATTTTAATCTAAAACATGATTTTTGGTAGTTTCAAGATCTGTTATATGCATGTTATGGTTTTTGTTGACTTGATTGAATTGAATGAAGATATTTGGTGCCGGATTAATTGCTTTTAATACATTTCATGGATTTCATCTCCATTTTCTATATATCTATGAATGTTACCATTGTGAATAATATTGTTGTATGGCATGACTTGATAAATTGAGAACTTAAAAGAAGATAATTGATTTTAAGAATACAATTGTCAATGTGATGTATGTAGCCACTGAGCGCGTTGTAGTATCCCTGCAGTGAACAGCTGGAGGCGCACCATAGGTAGCCCCACTCTGACACTGTATTACTCAGTTAAGAGTTCTTAGACATGAATAATGACTATTTAGTATTATTTGTTCTTGAGATAGTGGATTCCAAGGGTATGACTAAGCTTAGCGTACCTGAATGCAATAGGTATGGCTATGCAGTGTACCTGTACGTTTGTGTATGTTATTAATTGATGATTGATTGCTGATTGATAAAAGGGCCCCAAGTATGGTTCTGCAGTGTACTTGAAACTTAACTAGAATTGATGTGTTTATTGTGTATGGCTAGGGAATTGTAGCGTACACCTAGTTGCAAGGTATAACTAAGCCTAGCGTATCATGGCATTCTAGAACCTCCGGGGATTTCTAGGAGAATATCTCCTTCAGACTTAGGTTACAACAAACCAATCTATTGTATGAAACGACTAATGCCTTGAAAGTGATTGCGTGTTTTAGATTTAATCTTTATAATGCTTGTGATGTTTAGGAATGACCCACTGGGCTTTCAAACTCACTTACTTTATATTTTTTAAGTAACCGCTGGAGTCATATGCATTGATTTCATAGGTCTTAAAGCTTTACATGAAGAAACTCTAAGAGGTCAACTTGGTTTTCTTTTGGAATGTATATTGATGTAATTATTAAACAGAGTGGATAACTATTTTTGTTGTAACTTATACCTCTATTTTTTTATTTTTATACTTTGGACTTTGAACAGGACTTCCATATTTTGGATCATATACAGGATATTTCATTTTCAATTATTGAGATGTCTTCTGCTACATTATTCTATTTAAATTGTTGCATCATGCATGCATCTAGACTACATATAGGTAGAAAACAGGGAACAGGGAAGAAGAGGAAATTTGACTACTCTGATTTCGGGGGAAGGTTACTCGATGATTCATTTTAGGGGGTCCAGACTTGAGGCCAAGCTATCACAAATATCTAGCCCTGCGGCCAACCTAGAGCTAACATGGTGGGTTACACGCCTTACAACCAAAAATAAAAAATAAAGTTAATTTTTTACAACATCCTCAACAAAGAGGATGTTGAGGCCAAGCTATCACAAATACCTAGCCCAACGGCCAACCTAGAGCTAACATGGTGGGTTACACGCCTTACAACCAAAAATAAAAAATAAAGTTAATTTTTTACAACATCCTCAACAAAGAGGTATGCTACTGTTGATAACTATTTTCATATTACTTATTAGCACAAGTATCTTTAGTGGTTCCCTAAAAAAGAGTGAGTAGGGTGAGCTTGAGAGCTTAGTGGATCGCACATAGTACATCTCAAGTATTATTTAAGTCCAAATATAAAACATGCAAACACTTATCAAACACTATGTAATTCAACAATTCAATTGTTTTGAGTTGACATTAAGACTGAAAGGACGTTCCTCGATATCTCCCATTAGGTCTAGAATATCAAACGTAACACCCACAAGCCAGTTACTTATTCAGGACCCTCTCTTAGGAGTGAAGTCTCAACTTGAATATTAGTTTCATCTGAATACTGCCACAATAACATTAAGACCTGCCTTGGGTTGGGAACACCCATGATGACACTAGACCAATACCATAATGTCAGCATCACCAAGCTGGTATGTTGTTAAATCTCTTAATCATCTTTATCTAGTGGCTACTAGCATACTCGCGGTATCATTATTCTAGATATAAATAAACAACACATTTTAAAAAGCTTCACAAGACACATATAACATTTCTTCTAAACACTACTTGATATTTATAAATCACACAACATGCTATCAGCACTATAAAAGACAAACAATCTTTCACACAATTGTCAAACATATCTCTATCATGCTTCTAAACATTTAATAAATATAAACAACCAATCATGATTTATATTTAAAACTAAAATTATACAAAAGAGTATGGGTATTCCATCCCACCTTTGATACTTAAATCCCTCTGATCTTAGTATTATGAGCCTTCTCAAGTCTTCAACCTTCTTTATTTACTCAAGGAGAGAGCAGAGAAAATCTTTTTTTCTCTTAAGCTAGAGAAGAACTAAGAAGAAAAATGATGAAGAGAAGAATGATGAGACTCTCTCTCTCTCTTGAAAAGGAAGAAAAGAAGAATAAATAGACTATCTTTCTCTTGAAAATGAAGAAAAGAAGAATGAGATGAGATGGATTGAAGAAAATAGAAGGATGCTATTTATAGGCATCTTTAGCCAATCACCTCATTCTATTATTTATATTTTAATATATCCCACCACCCTACTACTCATATTTTAATATATTTTATTTTATTTTTGTGGAATTACTTATGGGATAATTAGGATAGTAGTATTTTTTCACTTTTCATGTGAATTTACCGTTCTACCTTTAAAAGGCAAAATTACCATTCTATCCTTGAGTATTTAATGTGTTTTCACAATTTAATGAACTCATTTTTATATTCTTAATATTTGAGAATTTTTCAAGATAGTACAATCTACCTCCCTTAAAATAAATTTCGTCCTCAAAATTTATACTTATTCGTTTCAATGTTGTATGGTCAAGTATTTTTGGTGAAGATGTCTAAGTTTTTGTTCCTCATCTTGCTTTTCAACTCCAAAGTTGCTTCTTCTACGCTATGATGCTTCTAGAGAACTTTGACTAGGGGAATGTCTTTCATTTTCAAGCTTTGTACCTTGCGGTGGAGGATCCTAACTATTGCTTCTTCATATGGGGTCGGGTTCGTACTTCTTTAGCATTGACACATGGAACAAGTTGTAAACTAAGGACATTCTGTTTGGTAAATCTAACTCTTAGGTGCATTCTCCAATTCTTCTAAGTATTTCGTATGGATTGATAAATTTTGGTGATAACTTTCCTTTGTATCTAAACCTCTTGATTCCTTTCTGAGGGCTTATCCTCAAGAACACTCTATCACCCGCCTGGAACTCAAGGGGCTTTCTCCTTTTATTAGCGTAACTCTTTTGTCTACTTTGTGTTGTGGCCAATCTCTTCTGTATCTATTTTACTTGATTGTTCATCTCCTTCACTAGATAGGGCCCAATAAGCATGTGGTTCTCAAGTTTAGCCCAATAGGTTGGTAATCTACAGGGCCTCCCATAAAGAGTTTCATACGGAGCCATTTTTATACTTGCCTGATAATTGTTGTTATAGGCAAACTCCACGAAGTGTAGGTACTTGCACCAATTTCCCTTGAAGTCAAGGACGTAAGACCTTAGTATGTCTTCTAGTGTCTGAATGACTCACTCAGACTTACCATCAATTTGAGGATGGAAAGTGATTTTCATGGTGAGTCTAGTGTCCAACTCCTTCTGTAGACTCTGCCAAAACTATGATGTGAACTAAGAGTCTTTGTCTGACACTATGGTTTTAGGCACGTCATGAAGTCATCTCCTTCTTAAGGAGTTCTTCTAGCTTACTGACTTGGTTTGTGGATCTCATGGATAAGAAAAGTGTCATCTTAGTGAGATGATCCACAATTACCAATACAATATCTTCTCCTTTCTGGTTCCAAGGTAATCCAATGACAAAGTCCATGGTAATGTTATCCCACTTCCATTTAGGGATTGAGAGTGGTTATAACATTTCGGTGGGTTTTATGTGTTCAACCTTTACTTGCTGACAGATTAGACATTTTGAAACATACTTGGTTATGTCTCTTTTCATTCCTCGCAACCAAATAGTCTTTCTGAGGTTTTGATACATCTTGTCACCGCCTAGATGCATCGTGTACTTGGTTTGCTGGGCTGGTAGAAGGTTTGATGGGCTTCATCTAATATGATTTGCTTACTTTTTCTATTCTAAAGCACACAAATTCTATCTCCAAACCTTAAAGTATTTTTAGCATCTATCCTAATTTCAGTATGCTTTCTTTGTTCAACACCTTCTAGTAGACATGTGAGCCACTTATCTTGTATTTTTTTCATCCCAGATTTGATGTAAAAGATATGGTGGGCAAGTCATGTTGTAAAGATAAGCCTACTTCTCGTGTGAAGTCACGCCTAATTTATAATCCTTAATTAACTAATACATTTGACCCTTTTCCTCCTCCCATTTATTAAATTTTCTACTCAAGGCATCAACCACCACATTGGCCTTCCCTGGATGGTAGTGTAGTTCACTCCATCCATCTTCGCTGTCTGAGGTTTAACTCCTTTTGGGTGTAGATGTATTTCAAACTCTTGTGATATGAAAACAGATCAAACTTCTTGCCATAGAGGTAATGTCTCCAAAGCATCAGGGAAAACACAATGGTGGCCAATTCTAAGTCATGGGTTTGGTAATTTTGTTCATGGATCTTAAGTTGTCTTGGCATATGTAACAACCTTTCCTTCTCGCATCAAGATAGCTCCCAATTTGTTCTGTAAGGCATCTGCATACAAAACATATTCAACACTATGGGTAAGAGTGACTAAGATGGGGGCCAAAGTCAATCTCATTTTCAGTTCTTGGGATGATTGTTCACACTTCTCATCCCAACTGAACTTGACTCCCTTTCTAGCTTGCTTGGTCATGGGTTCGGCCAACTTGGAGAAGTCTCGGATAAATCTTCGATAGTATCCAACCAAGCATAAAAAACTTCTTATCTCTGTAACTATTTTGGGTTGCTTCCAGTTTGTGATAGCTTCCACCTTACTGGGGACTACAGAGATGCCTTTAGCCGATACTACATGGCTAAAGAACTTGGCCTTCTTCATCCAGAATTCACATTTGTTGAATTTGGCATACAACTGGTTCCTTTTAGGGGTCTCCAACACAATCCTCAAGTGTTCTACGTGTTCATCTTTGGACTTAGATTATATTAAGATGTCATCTACATATACTACTACAAATTGATCAAGGTATTGCCTAAACACTTGGTTCATCAGATCCATAAATGCAGCTTGTGCGTTCATTAAACCAAACGACATCACTATGAACTCAAAATACCCGCATCGAGTCCTAAAGGTTGTCTTGTGTATATCTAACTCTCAGATTCTCAACTGATTACTTCTTAACCTAATATCAATCTTAGATAAATGAGTGGCTCCCTTCAATTGATCAAGTAGGTCATCTATCCTTGGCAAGGGATCTTATTATTTACTATTGCCTAATTTAACTTTTGATAATCGATACACAACCTCATGGGTTCGTCTTTCTTTTTTACGAATAATACTAGAACTCCCCATAGTGATTTACTGAGTTGAATGAATACCTTTTCATGGAGTTCATCCAGCTGCATCTTGAGTTCAATCAACTCCACTAGCGCCATTCTATATGGAGGAATGGTTATATGATTTGTTCCTAGATGCAGTTCAATCTTGAACTCTACCTCTTTATGTGGTGGTAGTCTAGGTAAATCATCTACAAACACATCTTCATATTCCCGTACTACGGGTATGTCTGAAATCTTCTTAGGTTTTCTAGATCCAATATCTTCCTCTAACAATTGTTTGAAGTCCTCACTCTCTTTTAGATAGTGTTAGATAGTGTAACATGGCTGTTATAGGACCTCGGGGTAGTCTCTACATATTCCCATTGACTTTTGCTAACTCTCCGGATGATAGAGTCAATGTGACTCTCCGTCTTTGGCAATCAGTCTAAGCCTAGTGTTGAGTCAACCAGTCTATCCCCAACATCATACCTTTGGAAAGGTAATACTTTAGGGTCGAAAGTTATTAGTTTGTCTTCAAATCTCAATTCACATGTAAAACTTTTCAGGCAACTATAATATCTCCTATGGGAGTGGACAAATACAATGGTTCTAGTGGCATGACATTCGCTAATAGTAACCTTTTAGCTAAGTCTTCTGACACAAATGACTTAGTAGCACCTGAATCAAACAATATCTTAATAGCAACATCAAATAGTAGAAATGTACCTTTGACAGCCAGAGCTGGGTCTGCTTTTTCATCCTCTATTGCAAATACTCAGGCTAAATTTTGTCTGCCTTGTTTTTGTTGTTGCTTGAAGTTGGTGTTGTTGTGGCTGTTACTATCCATGACCACCTTGGTTTCCACCCTAACCATTGTTTTGTCCTTGGTTTTGCCTCTGTGGCCTTCGGTCCTGATAGTCTTTCACAACGTGTCCTTTTTTACCACAAATGTAGCAAGCTCCTTTTCTCTGAGCCACAACTTGTTTACTCGATTATTTTTCTATTGTCATTGTGGCTGATTCTTGTTCTATTTCTTCTAGTTCCCCTTGACTGTCTGCCGTTGTTCGACTGCTTATTCTTGTTCCTCAACTTCTACTCGAAGTTGAGTTCTTGCTCCAATGTCTATGTCTTTTCCACAACGTCGCTATACGTATTTAGGCCCATTGGCCTTATCACTTTTCAGATCTCAATCTCAATCTTCTCCTTCCTGATCAACTTAGGTGAAATTTGGCTAATTTAGTAAATTTACTTTCATATTCGGCTACCGTCAAGTCCCTTTGGGCTAACCTGACGAAATCGAATTACATCTTCATTAGCATAACCTCTAGGAAGAATATCTCATAAAATATCTCCTTGAATTCTTCCCAGTTCATTTGTCAAATTGTAACATCTCGAAAAGTTTATATGAAATTTGAATTTTTACTTAGAAAATTATATAGAATTGACGAATGAAAATTTTGGCAAGTCCTAGTTACTCGAATGAGGGATAAAAATCAATTTAAGGGATTTTTGGAAGAAAAATATGATTATAATGCATAAAATGGGATATCATAGCCAAAAATACAAGGATATGTGCAATTTTTGATGAAAATAGGATTAGAAAGTCAATTGGGATCGAGATTTGGAAAAAATCAGAAAAGAAAACAAGAAATTCAAGTGAAAAATAAAAAACAATAAACTTAAAATGCATCCTACGGTCCAAAAACAATTTGCCAAAATCCAATGAATGGGATTAAAGCCAAAACCAACACCCGGGTGCACTGGATCATCACGATCAAATGGCCAGAGATCCAAGTACGTGACTCGAGGACAATCGTGCGAACAGAATAGGATCCGTTGATCGTGAAATCTGATCCGCACACCATGATCGAGGATCATCAACATTTGAGATCGAAGCCATGTTGAGAGATCGCGAACAATGCTGCGCTCAAGGACCATCGGACAGACCAGATCAAAGCCGTGTTATGTAATCGCAAACAGTGCTGTGCTCGAGGATCATCGAACGGTCCAGATCAAAGCTGTTTTAATTAGATCGCGATTGTTGATGCGCTCGAGGAAATCCAACGGCTGAGATCGAGAATCCAATTTCTGTTGATTGATTCGAGATCAATCCAACGACTCCGGTCGAACCCAAACGCGTGTCTCAAGGAAAATCCTAGGAACCAAATTAACGGATCCGAAAAATTAAACGAAAATTTTTGAAAATTAACGAAAAATACGAAAAAAATTCAAAAATTTTGAAAAATAGTTTCTAAATTCCAAAAATTATTTCTAAAAAATTCAAAAAAATCCTAAAAATACTCATTCTCCTCTAAAAATTAGAAAGTACTAAATTCTAGACTAATTAGGTGTTTTACTCCAAGAATAACTCAAAACTTTCTATTTTCTTCCCTTGGAAAACCTATATAAACCCCCTTAGGCTAATAATTTCATTCATTCCAAAAAATAAGAGTTAAATGCTCCTCTTGTTTTCTCAAAGCCTTCTTTTTGGCACTTTTCCCATCTTTTCATTCTTTTGTGTGTGAGAAGCTCTTGAATTGGGGAATTAAATTGGGGAATCTTCATTGGCATTAGTACGTGGGGGAAATTTCTACCGAAATTCAGGAAGAAAGTGTCACAAGGTGGAAGTAATTTCTAGAAAACCCTTCTGTTCTTATTTGAATTCATGGCATGCTCATTGTTGTGTGTTTTTCACTGAATTCAAAGATTTTCAACTTTAGTTCTAGAATTTTACATGTTTATTTCAGTATTT
>JAJIYU010018955.1:0-10987 GCA_030144865.1 Tinospora cordifolia
ACTGTTTGCATGTTTCGTATGCTCGTTTGTATAATGTTATTGATGTATAGGGGAGATCCACTGGGCTTTCGAGCTCACCCCATTTTTATTTTACAGGTACTCATGAGCCCAACGCTCAGTGAGGATGCAGACTGGAGACTGGAGGATGTATAGAGAGAGAGAGTGTGTGATATTTTTGTTAAAACATCTCTCTATTTTGTATAGTTCTTACGATGTATATTTTTAAACTGGATTAGAGGGTCATGTATCACATTTTTGTATGTATATATATATACAGGACTGTTTTACCATCTTGAACACCGTTTCTATTTTGACTCATAAACTGATGGTTTTTAGTTATGGTATGTTATACGGTGTTCAATGATTTTCAAGGATTTGATCCGATCAGTGCTTCCGCTACTATTATCTTGATTTCCAATATAAAAATGGTTTTAAACATATGGTGAATCTGATTTGAAACCAATTGCTTAGTGAAGCATGATTAAAATGATTATTTGAAATTAAAGAAATGATTTCAACCTCATGTATAGAGGTAGAAAGATAGATGATGATATCTATCGCACGCCCGGGGCCTCGGCGGACCACGCGCCGAGCTTGGAGCCGCACAACGCCTGACGACAGAGCCTCAGATTGACAGACACGACGTCCGATCCGGGGGTCGGGGTGTTACACCCAAAAATTAGAACATTTGGTTGAGTTTAAGGTTTTCATTTGTCAAATGTCCTTTAAGGGGTCCAAGTTGGAAAGAATTATCATTTAGGGTATTCTAGGGGATTGAAATGACTCGAAACAAAATGGAATGACATGAACTAACAAAATGAATGAATATCCAAAAATCAGAACAATTGGCCAAGATCTGGATTTTCATTTGCCTAGTAACCTTAATGGGTTTTAAATAAGAAAAATTTTTGAAGAAAAATCACCTAGGGCCAAACCATACCTTAAAATGTGCATTAGGTTCATGTGATTCCAAAACTATAGGATATAAATCATAATTCCATGTAAATAAGGAAATATTAATTTTTATTTGATTTTTGTGAACCCATGAAGTCATGGCCACCCCCACTTGATTGTGTACACCCACACCCATTTAAGCCAAAGTCGACCCAACCACATACATGTGTGTGTGCACACATGTGAACAGCCCTATTTAGATAGTTTCTTGGAACCAAAAAGAACATCTTTGACTATTCTATGGTGTCCCCTCAAATTTGACATTGTACACCCATGCTTGATGTCCAAGAAGCAAGAAAATGGAAAAGTATTCATTGTGTTTGTGTAATGAGTAAGCAAGGAAACCAAAAAGAAAAGTTGCCATGAGTACATAGGAGATGTCCCATTTGAATTAGAATATGATTTAAACCTCTTTTGTGTTCACACATAGTTAGGAAACAAGATTGTACTCATATTTTTTGACTTAGAAAGCCATAGTGGTCTCACTTGCCAACAATGAGTACACTTGCCCTCTTTATGCAAACCATCCCCTTTATGTATAGAAACTTGCCCAAATTTTTGTGTGCTCCCCAACGCTGCACTAGGACGTCCCATATGCTCTCATGAACATCTATATAAATTGTCCTTGCTCACTTTCATCTCATCCCAAAGCAAAGAGTTGACACTTCCCTCTTTTTTTGTTCTTGCCCTCTTCTTGGCACGTCTTCTCACCCTCTTTTCTCTCTTGTGTGAGAAGTTCTTATTTCTATATTTTAGAGAGTTGTTGAAGTAATTTTTGTTGATGGTCAAAAGTTCTTGAAGTTCTAAAAGTGGTAGATAAGGGGGACCTCTGCCGAATTCAAAAGAAATTCGGATTAAGATAGAGGAAATTTTTAGAACTCCTTCTTTACTACTTCAAGTCTTTAGTATATTTATGTTTGTTTTTAGTTTTCAGCATGTTTATATTTTAGTTTGAAGCATGTTTGATCAAGTTTTATTATTGAGTTAACATGTTTTCATGTTTTAATTCATACATGATTGCAAAACATGCTTAGAAACTATGGTTAGGCTTATTTTTGAATTTTCAAGAATGTCATGTATGTTTCCATGTTCTCTTGATTATTTTAATTCTGATATTAATTTTTATGATCCTATTTCATATTTATTTGAAATTGAATATGATAAAATGAAGATAAAAATCACGTACCATCATAGTAGTATAAGTAATGATACGGGTGTTCTTTGCATATACTTAGTGTATATGAGTAACATCACTAGGTGTAGATGTGTTTTAAAATACTTGGAATATTGACATGTGATCCTTATTTCCAATGGAATGTAACAAGATGAATTGTTATTCCATCCTAGAATAGGAGTATTTTAATGAAGAACATTAAGGGATTAAAAACCCCTTTTGGTCAAATATACAACACTAACAAGATATTGTTTGAAACGCTTAATGCTTGTAAGTGATTGAAATTGGATGTACTTTTGATTTGAATGAGTAAATTAGTAGTTTGATGAATGATCCCCTAGGCTATGTGCTCACACCTTCCTTTTATTTTTTAGAAATTTGAAATGCATGATCAAGCTTGCTAAGGGATTAGAAACTCTATTTTTAGAAATTTTCCCAATGTAAGGACATATTACCCAAATTTTGAATAAAGAATTTTACTGAATTGTTATTTCAAATTTTAGAGTTATGTACTCTTTCTTTTGATTGTATGAATTCAATAATGTATTTCTTTATTTTTTGAATAAGAGTTAGAAGTTTTCATTTATTCACTTGTATTATCTTGTTGAATTTTAAACTCAATGGAAGTGTATTTATGAGTATTCCAATAAGTGTTAGAATAAAAGAATCGAGATACAAGTTGTGTACTTGTAAATGTAACATAGGACCCAACCTGCCTTGTGGTTGAGCTTAAACCTATCTCTTGGGGGTTGGGGTGTTACAAACCTATGTCCAAAATGTTTTATTCATGATCCACTATGCCTCTCTTGTCAACACTCAATTCTCTACCCAAGGTCTCTTTCCAAGACCTAGGGTTTTATTTTCTAGTTAAAAGGTTCAACCCTCATCTAGTTCTTGTACCACTCCTAGTACTACCTTTATACTCTAGTACTTTCCTTTGCCCTTAAATTCACCTTGTAGTTTTTTTGTAGAAAATTAGTGTGTTCTTCAACTCCAACTACTTGCATGAGCTAATGGGACAACCTCCAGTTGGGTGATGACACTGAAGTTTACTTAGCAACCGACCTTTTAGAATGGGATAACCCATCTCCCTTACAATGTTTACCTTTATTCGGTAAAGGCTTACCCAATATCAGCTCAACTCATAATCTTTTTATCCAAATAAAACCTTTGAAAACATATATTTACTTTTTGAAAAAAAACTTTTCAAAACAATTTTTAATTTTAAAATAGGAGGTAGGGCATTCTAAATTGAATCAAAGTAAAGGCCTTACCTGATTAGTCAACTGTTTCTAATTCTTGCCTAGTACATCTACTGATTGAGCTAAGATACCACATTTGTAACACCCCGACTATTGTGCCTGAAGCCCTCGTCATCCGATGATATTTTTCTTTCTATTTTTAGCTTGCCCAAGAGGCAGAGCCGTGTTGCAATACCTTCTTTCCTTTTTCTCTTCCCAAATCCTTGGGACTTTCCAAATAATATTAACTCATGCAATAATTTAGAAAAATAAATATTTAAAAACATTTAAATAGAATAATTTTATATCATTAATTATTTTTAAAATCCAAAAGTATATAGCCTTTTTTTTTATTACAGTGAAAAATAACATCAAAACTTGAATGAAATAAATTGAGCCAACATGCCCTTCAATTTAATGAAATCTAAAAAAAATAATCTAAGAGTCTTCCATAAGGTCTTGATATATCAATTTCTTGAAAGATTAGAAAGAAGGGGTGAGCTTGAAGCTCGGTGGATCATTCCAAATATTTAAATTATTATTTCAACAAATAAGACAAACATTTCAAGCACTTTCAAAATATTATATGATTCAAACAGTTCATTATTTTCAATTGTAATTAAGACCGAAAGAGGTCAACCTCTGTGTTCCAAATCTAGGGAGAGAGATCATTCCTGAAACTCAAACACTTCTTAGTGAAGTGAGATCACTCTTGAAAAATTGAGTTCACTCTAGGGTCAATCCTGACACCAAGTTCTAGATCAAAGGTCCGACATAATTAGAACACACATGAAAAAATCCTTCCTTCCACCAGTACATGGTTAGAATATCAATTAATCTTTATTAAGTATACAAACATAACATTCATGTAAATAAACTAAAATTAAACAAAAATCATATATATATATAAGCATGATAACATCATAACATCATAGATTATACATCTTTATTTATGTGAATCTAAGCATGCATATTCAACATTGCATGTATAATAATTGATCATGCATATTTAAAGCATCACATACATGCAAACCTTATTTAAATCAAAATAATAAAGTAAAAGTTGAAAATCATCTCAACCTCAAATAGCAAACTCCTTTGGAACATTCTATTAAATCTCCTTTAGATCTTCCTAACTGCTAGCATAGAATTTGTGCAACAATTCATTACTACTACCCCAATTGCTATTTAGAAAGCTAAAGAAAAGAGAGATGCCAAGAGGGAGGAAGAAAGAGCAAGAAGGAACTTGTTCAGTTCCTGCTTGGGTGAAGAGAATGATAGCTTATGCAAGGTTTATATAGAGTTCAAATGAGTGTGATTTGACAAGTTTGGCGTGTTCCCAACATAGGAAACCTGCTAGTTCTTCACTTTTGCACACAAGATTTAGAAGTTCGGGATTTGGGGACCTTCCAATTTGTTTTGTGTGGCCCTTTGTGCACATTATTTTAGAAAATTGTCGTGTTACTATGGTTATCTTATCCATGTACTACAATAATGGTTTGGATCACTTTCTAATTTGTTTTTCATCACATTTTTATATTTTTTTAGGAATTTTTGACGTACTACTAAAGTACTCAATTTGACTACCATGGTAGTCATCGTCATGGGAAAAAAAAAAAACAAGTTTCTTGGCTTGGCAGGACACCGTAGTATTCAATTTGACTACTACAGTAGTCATACGGCAAGCTTTTCTTTACTTCCATTCACTCCTAACTTTGCCCATAATATATATTAATTCTACACCAAGATTCCCACAAAACTCTTTAGAATGGATTCTTCCTTATTTATTTCATTCAATCAAATTTCGTACAAACGTTTGAGGTGTTACAGTGTATGACCACTAAGTAGTTTTTGCTCAAAGTATACTCATATGATGGCCTTGCTTTAGAAGTGTCTGTAATAGTCGATGCCTCTGAAAAGTTGTCCTGGAAGGTCAATTTTTACTTAATGAGGTATCTGTGGACTATGCCTTAAATTGATGCATGTCTCATCCAAGAGAAGGAAAATATTGAGGATTGTCCATTTGGTCTTAATATCAACCTCAAAATAATGAATTGTTTGAATTACTTAATTTTTGGAAGTGTTTGCATATTAGTGTTTTAATTCTTATAATGCGTGCAAAGTGCTTGGGATGATCCATTGCGCTCTTTAACGCTCACCCCATTTCGTTTTATTTTTTTCGTGTGTATATCAAACCAAGTAACCTATTAAACCCTGATGGAGTCTTTTGATCTACTTTGAGTCAGCTATAGGGCCCAATATCTATGTTTTCAGTTCATTTATCATTTACTTAATTCAGTATTAATGTATCGGCCAATGGGCCAAATTCTAGTAATGGATGTATTATAAACCTCTGATAGTTATTTAATTTATTTGACTCATCATTTATAAATGGTATCTATTGGTTTTTAATTACTTTGTAAATTTTTGGAATATTAATCATGTAGTAATAATGTAAAATGTTAGACCTTTGGTTGACCTTCTGTTAATTTTTAAATGCTCGTTTATCTCCTTATATTTATTGCGGTCAAAGGCATTTTTGTAATTTGGCTCTAATGGGGTTGGGCAACCGAAAGTCAAAGTGTTACAGTTCTTTTGAAGAATTTATTATTAGGTATTTATACTATAAAAAAAGGTTTTAAAACCTTTTTAACAAACTTGCAATAATTAAATCATACAAACTCCCACCTAAACCATTCATAATCAAAGGCATGCAGACGACCTTTTTAGAGTATCCCTTCCATAGTCTTGTATAGTTTTTGTTTAGCTCCTTTCTAGATTAGTTTCCTAATGATACAAAGGTGTTAGTAGGGTTCAATTTAAGTTGTAACATTGCTCAAAGCTTGTAGCAAAATCTAAAATAAAATCTATCTAGAAAAAATTCCCAAAAGATCATCTAATAAGGGGCAGATTTGGAAGGTGTATTACTCAGGTTTGTGGGGCATTTGTTTCAGTCTTTACATGGCTGGCTTCTTCATGGTTTTGAGGTGATAATAGAGGTGATCATGGAGGTGATAAGTATGTGACAAGGAATCCCAAAGATTTCAAAAGAAAAATGTATAAAAAATATAAGGATAATTATCCTAACTCACCCCTTTATGATTGATTTTTGGGTTCTTTTGTGTCTAATCTTAATGGTTGATATCAAAGCATTCTACATATGTTTTCCCATAGTTTGAAGGTCCTAACCTAGGGTTGAAACTTATAGAACAAAACCCATAATGATGTAGCCAAGCCTACTATTAGTTGCATTGCATACTAACATTATTATATGTTTTGCATGGGTTTTGTAGGAAATAGAACATATTTGTGTATAATTAGGCGCATGATCATTTATATTAATAGTGCATGTTTATTCATAATTCAGAAATTTCAATAAGGTTTTTATGTGTTTATACTTATAATATAATGCTCGATAAAGGTTTCTAGTGGTTCATGCAGGTCCAGATTAAGTGGGTGAAGATACACTAGCCAATACAAAGGAAAGAAAGACCAAATAAAGATAGAAGATGGTCAGTACCGTGGACTCAAAACTGTAAATGTTTGCATATGTAACAAACCCAACGGTGGATTCGGCCCAATAGCAAGAGAGGCCCATCCATCTAACACAAAACGATGCTTTAAAATAAAGAGAATGGCAAAATTGCACGGGACTACCACGGTTATGCATTGCAGTACTGTAGGAGTGTGAAGGAATTGACCAAATAGGCGTGAAGAAATTTGGATTTTGGTGCAGCAAAATGATCGCAGTCCATGACCACGGTAATGCGATTAGGTGTGATTTTTAGGGTTTGTTTAAGTGTCTTATACTAGAGTTTAAGTGACAATTATAAATAGATCGTTGTATTAGGGTTTTTAATATTCAACTATTGCTTTTAATGCTATTGACAACTAGAAGAAGAGAACAGAGACGAAGGAGAAGACGAATAACAAAATCAAACCTTGAGTATGATCTTTTATTTGTTTAATTTTTTGTGCTATGAACTCGATATGATGTTAGGCTACGTAATTTTACTATCTTGGATGTAATTTTGATTGTAGGAATCTTTGATTCATTATTGTGAGTAACCTATTCCGAGGTTTTACTTTGTACTTTGTGTGATTACTATTTTTTATTTACTAGCCACAAATAAATTGATTTCAAATTGTTAAACTAACTCGAAAAAGAGGTTTAACAATTGGATAGTCAAAGTATAGACCTAAAAATATCAATTGACCGAGAAGTTGTTGATTTCATAGGAGGTTGCATGTGATTCTTGTGTCTATCACATTAGTTTGTTAATTGCATGCCTCGAGAGAGACTTTTAATGATAAGTGTCATAACCTACAGAAACAAGAATTACATTGATTGAAATAATAATTAAAGGGAATACATGATACTTTACTGTCCTAGAATCTCAATTGATATAGTTAAAAACCAACACTCATTTGTTTTCAGTCTAATTTTTTGTTTAAAGCATTCAAACCTAGATTCTAAGCCTTAATAAAATTAATATTGAAATTAAATTGGGATTTAAGATTATTAGCTATAAACTGTTCCCTGAAGATGATATTTGGTATCTTACCTTGTATTAATATTGTAATCCTATATGCTTGCAATGATTTCAACACCTACAACACAAACCACCCCCAAAACTCTTCCACTATAACTACCATAGGTTACAGTTTTGGGTGTTTTCTTACACCACTGTGTGATTAACTTCTCATCATTCTAGGATTACTTTCTCAAGTACTTACAAAGGACTGCCAAAAACTACTGCACATCTTGTCCCAAGAACATCAAAACCATTAGGCATTCCTTCCCTTTGCAATAGTTTTGAGTGGGTATTCTTGGCAAATTTTTACAATTGTGTGCTAATTATTCTAAGGGTCTTTCCTTCTAGTTTCTAAGAATTTATTGGAAGGTTGAAACACAACAAAGAAGTACGAATTTTCAGCCCCTCATGATCCCATAATCCACCCAAATAATTCATGGGAATGCATCTTGTACACGTTAGTTTTTAATGTGAGTTTTCCCTATCTATGAGGCTTATTTTTCAACCCTTCTTAGAATATTTATGTACCCCAAAGAATTTTTTGGAATAAATTTAATAAATAAAAATAATGCATATGATAATTATAGTAATAATAATAATAATAGTGACAAAACAATACCAATGTCAATGAATGATAACAACAACAACAATAATATAGACATGAAGAAACTATTGCAATCTCTTTGGCAGCTCAACCGACACAATAGCCTAATGACTGACCAACCCTGTCAACTATTCGACTATTATTAAGCATCAACCTCAACAAATAAATCATCAAAGTTTTTAATAATATATATAAAAAAGGCAACATATAGCAAAATATTTTATATAAAATTTTTACTTACCTGAATTATATATAACAAGATTTAGTTAATATAGCAAATACAATACCTGCGATGTTCAATACTTGAGACCAAAAACTCCATAGGTCGTACATAAAAACCCTATATAAAATATGCTACTTTGACCATACATACATGGACCCTACTCAATCAATAAACCTTTACCCTTATAAACCTTTAAAGTACCTTGAGTGTAATGAACACAAATATAACCATGAAACATAGTAAGTAATAACATAATTCATCACTTAATGCAAGTTTTCTAGAAACTCAGGATGCATGCTCAAATGCTCAATGATCACATGATATTCTCATCAAATATCAATAACAACTATGAGATGATCATGATCATACATTAATGAAATACATAAGCCTAACCTTAGAACTACAATGAGTTAGGTGGTCCATATCTAGGGACTTATGTTCTTCAGCTATTGCTTGCATACACTGTTATCGCAACAAAATGTAAGCTCACCAAATACTACTCACAAATCCAAGCAAGCCTTGAAAATCTAGAGTACATATAAAATTCAATCAATTATGCATGCATGCCAAGAAAACAATTAATGCAAATGTTTGAATAATGTTAAGAGAATGCACATACTTAAGCTAATAAATTAAAGAAATTACTCAAAGATATTCACTAGTTCCTCTTTTTTTAATCTCAAACTCCTTGATCTCTCAAAACCTTTATCACATCAGTTGTGTCAGTCATACAAATCTACACATTCTCTTGGCTCGTATTTACATTTTACAGCACAATTCAGAATCAACAGCTCAACCAACTCTTGAGTCAACTAGTCCTTGAAAGTCAAAGTATGTGGTACACATCCTAAGTGGTATGACTACTTATTTTTGAGTTAAACTAATCCAAGGCTACACAAATACACACTTGTACTATAGTATAGGCATTGTGCTCCAATTACAAAAGGTCAACTTGTAGAATTTCTTGAGACTTCATTTTAGACTCAATTGATGCCAAATTATGTAAAACGTTTCAGCAACTACTCTAATATAATTGAGATTTTTCTTGGAGTTTCCTAAGTATCTTTAGCCCGTCTCTTAAGTCATTTACTAGTCCCCCCTATCCTATTGTAAAATAGACACATAATTTGTCATCTTTTTCTCAATTTTATTGTGACAAATCCACATATTGGATTACAATCAAACTTTCCATATTTTTACTAGACCTTTCAAACATTCACCAAAATTTTGTTATGTAGTTTGTGCACATCATTTGGTATGTGTTTGATGTCTAAATTCCATACTCAATTGTTGTTGAAAAAGTCTACAACTTGGGTAAATTATTCAGTTCGATTTCCTATCATTCCTAGGCTTGAGAGATTTCTACACATAAAATGTTACCCTCATATGAAAACTCTATGTAATACCCCCAAATATTTTTGAATAATTATAAGAAAATAAAATAATTCAAATAAAGTAAAATAGAATTATAAAATAGAATTAAAAAGGTTTCTAAAATGAAATCAACTCAAAAAAATGTATTAGCAACTTCTAAAATAATTACTTACTAATATATGTGCTAGGGAAACAAGTAAAGTAGAGAATTAGAAAGCTTTCTAAAATCAAATCAACTCAATAGAATGTATTAGCAACATCCAAAATAATTACTTACTAATCTATGTGCTTGGAAAACAACTAAAATAGAGAATCATAAAGGTTTATAAAATGAAATCAACCCAAAAGAATGTATTAACAATTTCTAAAACCTTTACTTACCAATTCTTATACATAAGAAACAAATAAAATGAAAAGCGGAAGAGTTTTAGAAATAAAATGCGTTGTCAATTCATGTCCAATAAAACTCTATATAAACCTAAGCATGAGTATTATTCTCTTCATCCCGACAAGATCTGGACAAGTCCCTTCTTACTTTTGTTGCCTCCTTCTTGGCATCTCTTTTTCTTTCTTTAGCTGTTCTAAACAGCAATTAGAGTAGTAGCAAAAAAATTCTATGCAAATTTTGTGCTAGAAGGAGATTCAACAAAGGAGCTTAAGAATTAAAGCTATTTGAGGTGAAAGTGAATTCTGAATTTTACTTCATTATTTTGAATTCAATAAGATGTTCACGTATAATTATACTTGAATATGCATGCTCTATGTCAAAACAATCATACATGCCACGCCTCAATGTCACATCCTTAGGTTTGCATGAATAAAGATGTATGTTATGTGATGATATGATCTATGCTATGTTGTTACCATACTCACATGTTGCTC
>JAJIYU010018956.1:0-11018 GCA_030144865.1 Tinospora cordifolia
TTCTAATTTTTATGTAAGGGCATGTTGCCCAAGTTTTAAGACTTTCGCTGTAATATTTTTTTTAAATTATGTACTCAATTTTATTTAATTAATTGAGTTTATGAATTTCAGGTATTTCTTATACTATTGCCTTATTAAAATCTTAATTTTAAGTTATGTATGGTTAAATATGATCATGGCATGAAATGACTGAAATAGAAAGTCAAGTGTGTGTCGCTTGTAATGTAACACCTGCCCTGCCCGCCGTTTGGTTTAGTCCACTGTCAAAAAAAATGGTGGATGCATCCAATGCTTAATGATACGGGGGTTGGGGTGTTACATAGATATATATACAGAAATATGATACATCTCCCTCCGGCCCAAATCCAAAATATACATCATAAAAACTGTTTAAAACAGAGAGAAATTTTAACACAAAATATCACTCTCTCTCTCTATAAATCCTCCAGCCTTCGGTTTGCATCCTCACTGAGCGCTGTGCCCATGAGTACCTATAAAATGATAATAGGGATGAGCTCAAAAGCCCAGTGGATCTCCCCAACACTCAATAACATTAAACAAACAGGCACACAAAACATGCAAAGAGTTTCAAATCATTAGGGGCGTTTCAAAGACTTTGTCAATTTATTTGTTGCGCTCTAATATCAGGAATCTACGATCTAATATTAGGAATTAACCGAAAGAGTGAACCACCCTCAATATCCCAATTGTGGTCCTGAACACAATCAGGCACATCTTTATAAAACAGAAGTCTACCTTTGAGACCATGACCCAAGAAGATACTGAAACCAAGGAAAAAAATTCTCATGACTTTCCAAATTCAAGGGTCTCATACGGCCGCTCGCAGTTTGGCCTAGTTAGGGGAGACCCACGATTACGTCCTGGGACATCCAGGGAGCCTCAATGCGATGTGTCAGTAATTGCTCGTCATCGCCCCGGTACGTCAAATTCTTAATAAACCATTAATGTTCTTTAGTTATACAGTCATGTTTTCAATCCATTCATCATGCGACATGCTTATTAACCATTCTAGTTCATGTAACTGAAGCAAACATACATCATGCATACCTATGCTAGAAAGCATATAACCGGTCGTCAGGATATCAATCAATCATTCCATACAATCCATCCATCCCTAACATGGTACTATGTACAGGAATTAAACATTGAATCATATTTCGCATCCTATATTTGCATAATGCTAAAGAGGAAGGTGGAGATAAAACAACCCCACCTAAATTCGAAAAAGTACTGCTGGATGGGGAATCACCTCAATAGCAGTCAACGTCGTCCCTCTACATCATTAAACATAAATGGTGCATCAAAAATTTACTCTAAAGCTCATTCAAAATTATTTGAGAATTTTTAGTTAAATTCTCAGTTCAAAACTAGGCAATTTTTCAGGTTTCCTCATTTCCCAACAACAGTACGCGAGACCATAGTCTAAGCGTCCCACATAAATAATTGAACACTTTTAGTACTGAGCCTAGCTTCAAACTAAGCTCAGATTGGGTTTTATTGGTGTATCAAAGAATTTTCCCCCTTCAAAAAATTCCAAATTTCATTTCTTCGTTACTACATGCATAAATATAGTCCACATGTTCCAAACTAAGTATTAAACACTTTTAATTCTGATTGCTACTTCAAAGGATGAACGGATTGAGTTTTATGGCCTATCAAAAGATTTGCACCTTCGAATTTGCTAGATTCAATCAAAACTCACAGATCCGTCAAAAATCACAAATGAATAGTCAAAATTCACAGAATCTTGTCTAGAATCACTTATTCTACAGGAAGCAAGCTAAATCTAAGCTCTTTGCGCTTCAGATCATTATTTACATCAAAAACCCCAAATTTAAAACCCTCGAATTCAAATTCGCAATTCAGACTATAGAATTCAGATCTTAATAGTTCAGAGCTTTAGAATCTTATTTTAGATGCTTGGAATTGCTCTAGACTCGATCTGGATCGTTTTGACTATCTCCAGGCAAAAATCGAATCTCCGGTTACCAAAATCGAAAGCCCCAAAACAATTGCGTTTTTCGCTTCTTTCTATTTTCGTTTTATCTGTTTTACGATTAAAAATGGGATGAATAGTACCTCGGATAACAGTACCCGTAGATGAACAGTAACCGTTATTACTGTTCATAGAGGGAATTTTTGCCCAATTCCCCTTTTTTTTTCGAAATTAGTTCAAAAGGCCCCCATACATATCAAAATTAGTTTTCGATTTTTCGCCAACTTGAACCAACGTGATTTCTTTTATTTCTTTACTAAACATTATAATAAAAATTTAAATCTTGTTTCTGGTCATTTTTATATTTATTTAATATTTTTAAAAAATTATTTTCACTATTTACGCATTGAAAAATCTGAACATTAAAAATAACCAATATAATTTATTTTATTTATTTAATAAATATTTACATCATGCTTTCGAACATTTTTATATTTATTTAGTATTTTTAAAAATTGATTTTTGATGTGTACTCGTTATAAAAATTTGGTTTATTACAATCTACCCCCCTTAAAAGAAATTTCGTCTTTGAAATTTAAATGAGAAGTACCTGAGCAATGTGTCCAATCAATCTGTCCTGGCGAAGAGATCTGGGTATTTCTTATGCATCTCACTCTCAAGCACCCATGTCGCTTCCTCCGAGTTATGATGCCTCCACAGGACTTTGACTAAAGGAATGTCCTTAGTCTTGAGACTTTGCACCTTACGATCAAGGATCTGCACTGCTGGCTCTTCGTAAGTAGCATCATCTCTAAGTACGATCTCGTCCATATGTAAAACATGAGATGGGTCTGGTTCATACTTCTGGAGCATCGAAACATGGAACACATTATGTACTAAGGACAATCTATTCGGCAAATCCAACTCATATGTACAGACACCAACCCGTCTGACAATATCAAAAGACTAATGTAGCGAGGCGATAACTTCTCCTTCACTTCAAATCGTCTGATCCCCTTTTGTGGGCTAATCTTCAAAAATATCTGATCACCAATCTAGAACTCTAGAGGTCTTCAACTCTTGTCTGCATAGCTCTTCTGCCTGCTCTGTGCTGTAACTAATCTCCTATGGATTTGCTTCACTTGCAAACTCATCTCCTCAATTAACTCGAGTCTAGTGAGTACCTGGTCTTCAAACTCTGCCCAACAGGATGGTGACCTACAGGGTTTACCATACAGTGCCTCATATGGAGCCATCTTGATGCTTGCCTGATAACTATTATTGTATGCAAACTCGGCAAGATGTAGATGCTTACTCCAATTTCCTTTGAAGTCTAGGGCACATGCTCTCAGCATATCCTCCAATATCTATATGACCCTCTCTGACTGCCCATCTGTCTGTGGATGAAAGGTTGTGCTCATGGTCAATCTACTCCCCAATTCCTTCTGTAGGCTCTGCCAGAATTGAAACGTGAATCTGGAGTCTCTGTTTGACACTATGGTACTGGGAACACCATGCAATCGCACAATCTCTCGCACATAAAGCTCTCCTAGCTTACTCACTACATCAGTAGACCGAATAGGTAGAAAATGTGTCACCTTAGTCAGTCGGTCTACTATGACCCAAACGGTGTCTTCCCCCTTATGACTTCTCGGCAAGCTGCTAACAAAATCCATCGCTATAGTGTCCCACTTCCATTCAGGAATCAGAAGTAGCTGTAATAAACCCGATGGTTTCCTGTGCTCAGCCTTGACCTGCTGACAAGTCAGACACCGAGAGACATATCTGGCAATGTCCCTCTTTATGCTTCTCCACCAGAAAGTTTTCTTTAAGTTCTAGTACATCTTGTTGCGCCTTGGATTCATAGTGTACTTACTCAAGTGTGTCTCATCCATTAGGGTTCCTTTGGCCTGTCCAGAACTGGAAACACATAGTAGGTTCCCTAATCTCAACGCACCCTCTGTGTTAAGGCAAAAATCTGTGTGCTTGCCCTCCTTGACGCCCTCTATCAGCTCTCTAATCCATACGTCGGATTTTTGCTCATCTCTGATCTGGCGTAATATGTCTGGTTGGCTCGTGTATCATCTGTAGCTACACCCAGATTATAGTCACTAATCAGCTGATACATCTAACCCACTTTATCCCTCCTACTCGACTTCCTACTAAGACCATCAGCAACTACATTCAACCTGCCGAGATGATAGTGCAGCTAAAAATCGTAGTCACTAAGGAACTCAATCCACCTTCTCTACCGAAGGTTCAGTTCCTTTTGAGTGTATATGCACCTGAGGCTCTTATGGTATGAGTAGAGATCAAAACTCTCACCATATAGATAGTGCCTCCATATCTTCAGCACAAACACGATCGCTGCAAGCTCCAGATCGTGCGTGGGATAATTCAACTCATGTGGCTTCAGCTGCCGTGAAGCATAAGCCACTGGCTGTCCCTGTTGCATCAGCACTGCACCCAATCCGCTAAGGGATGCGTCAGTGCACAAAGTACACCTTACACTAGGGATAAGTATGATGAGTATCAGTGCTATAGTCAACCTCTGCTTAAGCTCCTAAAAGGACTGCTCACACTGCTCAATCCAAATGAATTTCTTGTCTTTTCTAATCAGCTTAGTCATTGGACCCACTAATTTTGAGAAGTCTTTAATAAACCTGCGATAGTACCCAACCAACCCAAGAAAACTCCTGATCTCTGTCAATGTAGTGGGTTGCTGCAAGTCAGATACTGTTCGCACCTTCTCCGGGTCTACTGCTATTTCCTGTGCTGAGACCACGTCGCAAAGAAACTTGACCTGCTTCATCCAAAAATCACATTTGCTAAACTTGGCATATAATTTATTCTGCCTCACTGTCTCCATAACAGTCCGCAAGTGTTGTATGTGCTTAGCCTCTGATCGGGAATATACCAGAATGTCATCAACAAATACAACGACAAACTGGTCAAGAAAACAGTTGAAGACTCTGTTCATCAGGTCCATAAACGCAGCTGGAGCATTAGTCAAACCGAATGGCATGACCGTCAACTCATAGTGGCTATACCGCATCTTGAAGGTTGTTTTCTATATATCAGGCTCCCAGATCCTACCCTGGCCTCAGATCTATCTTGGAGAAGTATTGTGCTCCACTGAGCTAATCAAAGAGGTCATCAATCCGTGGTAAAGGGTATTTGTTCTTAATAGTAACACTGTTCAGCTTCCGGTAGTCTATGCATAGCCTCATGGAACTGTATTTCTTCCTCACAAATAGGACTGGAGCTCCCCATGGCAACTTACTCTGTCTGATGAATCCCTTCGCCATGAGCTCGTCGAACTGAGTCTTCAACTCTATCAACTCCATAGGTACCATCCTATAGGGTGGAATAGCGATGGGATTAGTGTTGGGATGCAACTCAATCTTAAACTCTACCTGTCTATGAGGTGGAATCCAGGTAGATCCTCTGGGAACACATCTATATAATCCTGTATCATAGGAATACTGTGAATATTTGTGGTCCCCTCTGCATCCTCATCCGCTAACTGCCTGAAGTATCCCTTCTACTGAATGGCATACAACAAAGCAAGTGTAGGACTCCTAGGCAGTCTCTGCATATGCCTATCAATCCTTAATGTCTCTCCTGATGGCAACTGTATAATAGTGACTTTCCTCCTCTGGTAATCAATATGTGCTTGATATTGGGTCAACCGGTCCATACCCAATATCACGTCATAGCCACTAAAATGGAGTAAACAAAGATCAGCAAGAATCAACTGATCTTTGAATTTGAACTCCACTATACTATACTTCTTCGAGCTAACTGTGTCACCAATCGCTGTGGCGACATCCAATGGTACAGTCAGTGGTCTAGACACCAATCTTAATCTCTATACTAAATCTTCAGAAATAAACGACTATGTAGCACCAAAATAAAATAAAACATGAACAACGACACCAAACAACGAAAACATACCATCAACTGCAGGAGTCGGGGCTGTCTGGGCCTCTGCTGCATACAATCTGGCCTACTCTCTCTATCTCGTCTGGGACCGTGTCTACCTCTACTGCGGCCGACTACTTTGTCCCTGCCCTGACTGCTGCTATGCTGATGCTGGAGCTCTGGTAGGGCAATCTGTAGCCATGTTCCCTGCTAGCTACACAAGAAACACAGTCCTAACTTCCTAGCTTGCTCCCTCTGCTCGGTGCTAATCTGACCTGATCCGATCCGTTGCTGCTACCCTGAAGTCTGGGCTTGACTACTAGCAGTAGGTGTTCTAGATGGTCGTCGTCGGTCTCTCCTCTGCTGCGGGGCTCCAGATGTCTGACCTGAATACGGTCTCTTCTGTCTACTCTTAAGCGATTACCCAAACTCTATGTCTCTCTCTACATGTTGGGCCCGCACAACCGCCTCTCTGAAAGTAGTCAGTCTCAGAGGCGTGATCATCCTCCTAATCTCCATCCTCAAACCCTCTATAAACTTCTCCATCTTCACTAACTCATCTACTACCATCTTTGGGCAGAATCTCGACAGCTCTGTGAACCCATGCTCATACTCTGTCACAATCAATGTCCTCTGCGTCAGCCTGATAAAATATGATTGCATCTAGGACCTCCGTGCCGACTAGAAAAAAGTATCATAAAATAGTGCCTGGAACTCATCCCAAGTCATCACTGTCTCATCAATGGTCAGATCTGCCACTATCATCCTCCACCAGTGGTAGGCTGGTCCCACCATCTGATATACTGTAAAGCTACTCTCCTCGGTCCAGTTATTCCTAGCAGCGTCAGATGTTTATCCATCTCTATGAACCATATATCTGCTGCAATAGGATCTGCGTGTCCCTCAAACTGGCTAGGACGCAGCTTCTGAAACTCTATAGCTAGGTCCTGCTCTTTATCATAACTAGCGGACTTGCTAGTCATCTGTGCTCGATTCTCAAGGGGTACTGGCATTGGTATCACTGCCTCATCAGGTACGGACACTGGTGTAGACATCTATGCAGGTACTGGAGGCCGTATGGGAGGCTGAGAAGACTCTGTCACGTATCGGCTCATCATGGCCCTGTCCACTACCCTATCCACTGCTCTGTGTATCATATCTATGAGAGCATCTGGGGATACTGTAATGGCAGCTGGCGCAGCCGCCTTGGTGATACCCTCATCAATTTGTACCGGCTCCTTTGTAGCCTCACCTCTGAGTTTGCCCCCACAGGGTCTACCACGTCATCTTCTTCTAGGTATTATCTACAAGTTCCAAAAACCCACTTTCAGTATCCAATAGTGTAATATTATGAGCAGAAAATTCAATGATTGTAAAAGAATATAGCTGCTCCTTTTTTTTCCCAAAGCTGGATACCTTGACTTGCGATAATAACCATCCATTCCAATTCCCACCTATAACGTCTTCATGTTTGTGCTACTGTGACTCTAAATGTTAAGTCTCTAAGTTCTCGACATATCTTAGTTGCCTAGGGGTTTTTTTCTAAGTTGACAGTATTTCATTCAGTTCTGGGTACAGGAATTTGTGTGTCAATACTCAAAATAGTGATATCACATATATCCAAAGCAAACACCCAACAATCAACCAAACAACGCATGCTGGCAAGATGGAACCTTGTTCCATCCCGACTGGTATATTTATGCCAAATCCCGGTCTCTACGGATGATTCAAGACTCACCGACTGGTCCGTCCCATTAAAGAAGAGTAAAGTGCGTACAAGTTCTTCCGAGAGTCCGTTCATTACCCATTACAATTTCGCAAGTGTCTCGCTCCATAGAGTTGACACTAAACCCACCATACTGGTCCGTCCCATTAAAGAAGAGCACGGTGTGTAAAGTTCAACCTACAACTCGATCAGTCACCATACATGGTCGTCATTCATCAAATTCAAGATTCCTCTATACCCCTAAGTCCTTTCGTTATAAACATCTAGACTAGAAGTATAGAATCTTCCTAAATCGAATCCTGACACAAACGAGTGTACGTAATCACATTATCAGTCTCTAGCTTATGTCCTAAAAACTTTTATTGAGATCCATTGTCTTCAAGACATCACCCGGTCTTCCCTAAACTTAGGGTTTCCAGACTTGGCTTGTGGACTCGCTATGAGTCACCAAACCTAAACCTGACTCAATCTCACATCTATGTGACGCCCTCGTTCCCACGTAACGAACAATTTCTGAATATAGCACACCCAATAGGGCCAATAATCAAGCATAGCACCACCCACAAGGCCATAACTTGCATAGCACACCCGTAGGGCCATCACTGAAACATGGCTCGCCTATAGGGTCATAATCCTACTTTTGCCCTTCTGCAAGTGTTACTGGAACCCGAGGACATCACCTAAATCTTTTCTATTTCTAGCCACATAATCACTAGTAAATTTCTTTTATTAACTCTCTTTTCAAAACAAATCAGATAGAAATTATTTCTAGTGAAAATCAATCTGGTGAAATTTTCTTTTCGTTTCAATAACATTATTATGAAAATAGTTCCATCTGGCATTACTCGACCAGGAAAAAAATCCAGTCATGCCTAGTGTTGTTGAACACTAAGCTCTGATACCAACTTTGTCACACCCCGACCCCCGGGCCAGACATCATATCTGTCAATCTAAGGCCCTGTCTTTGGGCATCGCGCGGCTCCAAGCTCAGCGCGTGGTCCGCCGAGGCATCGGGCGTGCAACAATCATCATCATCTTTTCACTAACCTCTATACACGAGGTTTAAATCATTTCATAATTTCAAATAATCATTTCATTCATGCTTCACTAAGCAATTAATTTCAAATCAAATTCACCGGATGTTCAAAATCATATTCATACTAGAAATCAAGATAATAGTAGCGAAAACACTTTTCGGATCAAATCTTTCTAAATCCTTGAACAGTGTTTAACATATAATATCTAAAAATCATCAGTTCATCAATCAAAATAAAAATAGTGTTCAAGATGGTAAAACAGTCTTGTAGATACATACACAGAAATATGATACATGTCCCTCTGGCCCAAATCCAAAATATACATCATAATAACTGTTCAAAACAGAGAGACAGTTTAACACAAAATATCACACACTCTCTCTATAAATCCTCCAGTCTCCGGTCTGCATCCTCACTGAGCGCTATGCCCATGAGTATCTGTAAAATGATAATAGGGATGAGCTCAAAAGCCCATTGGATCTCCCCTACACTCAATAACATTAAACAAACAAGCATACAAAAGCATGCAAACAGTTTCAAATCAGTAGGGGTCTTTCAAACACTTAGTCAATTTATCTGTTGCACTCTAATATCAGGAATCTATCATCTAATATTGGGAATTAACTGAAAGAGTGAACCACCCTCGGTATCCCAATTGTGGTCTTGAACACAATCAGGCACGACATCTTTATAAAACAGAAGTCTACCTTTGAGACCACAACCCAAGAAAATACTGAAACCAAGGAAAAAAATCCTCATGATTTTCCAAATTCAAGGGTCTCATACAGCCGCTCGCAGTTTGGCCTAGTTGGGGCATACCCACGATGACGTCCTGGGACATCCGAAGAGCCTCAACGCGATGTGCCAGTAATTGCCCATCATCACCCCGGTACGTCAAATTCTTAATAAACCATTAATGTTCTTTAGTTATACAGTCATGTTCTCAATCCATTCATCATGCGACATGCTTCTTAACCATTCTAGTTCATGTAACTAAAGCAAACATACATCATGCATACCTACGCTAAAAAGCATATAATCGGTCGTCAGGATATCAATCAATCATTCCATACAATCCATCCATCCCTAACATGGTACTATGTACAGGAATTAAACATAGAATCATATTTCGCATCCTATATTTGCATAATACTAAAGAGGAAGGTGGAGATAAAACAACCCCACCTAAATTCGAAAAAGTACTGCTGGATGGCGAATCACCTCAATAGCAGTCAAAGTCGTCCCTCTACATCATTAAACATAAATGGTGCATCAAAAATTTACTCTAAAGCTCATTCAAAATTATTTGAGAATTTTCAGTTAAATTCTCAGTTCAAAACTAGGCAATTTTTCAGGTTTTTTCATTTCCCAACAACAGTACGCGAGACCACAGTCTACGCGTCCCACATGAATAACTGAACACTTTTAGTACTGAGCCTAGCTTCAAACTAAGCTCAAATTGGGTTTTATTGGTGTATCAAAGAATTTTCCCCCTTCAAAAAATCCCAAATTTCATTTCTCCGTAACTACACGCATAAATACAGTCCACACGTTCCAAACTAAGTATTGAACACTTTTAATTCTGACTGCTACTTCAAAGGATGAATGGATCGAGTTTTATGGCCTATCAAAAGATTTGCACCTTTGAATTTGCCAAATTCAATCAAAACTCGCAGATCCGTCAAAAATCACAAATGAACAGTCAAAATTCACAGAATCTAGTCTAGAATCACTTATTCTACAGGAAGCAAGCTAAATCTGAGCACTTTGCATTTCAGATAGTTATTTACATCAAAAACCCCAAATTTGAAACCCTCGAATTCAAATTCGTAATTTAGACTATAGAATTCAAATCTTAATAGTTCAGAGCTTTAGAATCTTATTTTAGATGCTTAGAATTGCTCTAGATTCGATCTGGATCGTTTTGACTGTCTCCAGACGAAAATCGGATCTCCGGTTACCAAAATCAAAAACCCCAAAACAATTGCATTTTTCGTTTCTTTCTATTTTCGTTTTTTTTCTGTTTTACGATTAAAAACAAGATGAATAGTGCCTCGGATGAACAGTACCCGTAGATGAACAGTAACTATGATTACTGTTCATAGAGGGAATTTTTGCACAATTCTCCCTTTTTTCCAAAATCAGTTCAAAAGGCCCCCATAAATATCAAAATTAGTCTTCGATTTTTCGCCAACTTGAACCAACGTGATTTATTTTATTTCTTTACTAAACATTATAATAAACATTTAAATCTTGTTTTTGATCATTTTTATATTTATTTAATATTTTTAAAAATTCATTTTCACTATTTACGCGTTGAAAAATTCGAATATTAAAAATAACCAATGTGATTTATTTTATTTATTTAATAAAT
>JAJIYU010018957.1:0-10978 GCA_030144865.1 Tinospora cordifolia
AACTAATTAATTGCATACCAATGACAAATATATATATGTGTTTATATTTAAATATATACATATATGTGTTTTAAACTCAAATTTCGATTATTACGTCACTAAAATTTTCGGCATTACAATTATTACGTCACTAAAATTTCAGGTATTACACCCTCTCTCTAATTGGCTCCTTAAATTTTTTTTAATCTTATTTTACTAATAAATCTTAATAATGTGCCACCTATCCCCACACACTCTCTCTAATTGGCTCTTTAAATTTTGTAATATTATTTTAATAATAAATCTTAATAATAAGCCACTTATCCTCACTCCATCTCTCTAATTGGCTTTTTAAATTTTATAATCTTATTTTAATAATAATTCTTAATAATGAGCCATCTATCCCACCTTCCTATGTAACACCCCGATTTTTAAAACATTCACAATTATTACATTGATCTCATACTTAGATATACATACACATACATATTCATTTTTGTTACATGACATTGTTGAGAACTAGGAATTACTTGTTTCACACATCAATAATAAACATCCTGGTCCCATAAGGTCACGTCTCATAGGATCCTATGAGTAAATAAATGAATAACAAATAGATTTATAACCAAAAAAACATGGGATGACATATTTGTACATTTTAACCCAATAATAATCAAACTAATATCTGACCTCTTGGCCAAGTTTCAAATAATAATTCAATGAATAAAATAGTCTATAATGATCAAGACTCATACCCTACTAAAATAGGAAACAACTTTTAATTTAGAAACAATCTCATTAGTGAGGTCTACTACTACTAAACTACTCTATGGTGGATCGTCGACGCGAGATTTCTCTTATCGATTACTTGAAAAATAAGAAGTGGGATGAGCTCGAAGATTTTGTAATATATTACATCAAAATCCATAAAATAACTAACAGATTTTATAATATCTTTATAATATCCTATCCATAGTTTATATCATGTTACCTATGAGTACGTATACATTTCTTCATACCTGCATGTATATACCTATATAAAATGTAACGAGCCCATTATATATATATATATAATCTGTTATACATATAAAATAAATATATATTAGATCCATATATAAATAAAATCTGTTACATATTATATATATCATAATATGTTGTAATTTGTTCCATATGATTAATTAACTTAAAAGAAATCTGATTTATTAATATCTACTATAACAAATCCATTATAAATCATTATATAAGATCAATCGATTTTCCATAATGATTATTATTATATTAATATATATATGCCAATCACTTTTCTATATATATGTCAATCGGTTTTCTTTTCAATTAATTATATATATATATATAATCTATTTTCTCAATCCATCGTATATAGATATATATTATAGTATTTATATTTATGAATCGGTTTTAACATATTATACAATGTAAATTTATTTGTTTTACTAAATTATTCATATATATTTTCAATCTACAATTTCAATATATGTCTGTTAATTCAAATTAAGTATTTTTACAACCTATTATTAAAGATGGTAAAGAAAAGAATAATAAACTTATACATTTGATTTTTAATTTTCTCTTCGAATGCGTTTTCAAAACTATGTTGATGGCTTCTATATGCTCCTTTATTCTTCTTTGACGGCTCTAGGTTGTAAAAATATTTAAAATGTTTTTAAAATAAAGGAAACTAGGATTTATAGAGGGAATTCTATATAGTCTCCCAGTTGTATTAGAATACTTAATTCTCAATTGTATTCGAATACTTAATTTTAGAATATCTAATTCTCAGTTGTATTATAATACCTAATTTCCAGTTATATTAGAATACGTACCACATAGTCTCTCAGTTATATTAGAATAAGTAATTTTTTATATTTATTTATTTATTTGGTTTTATTTTTTAATTATTACAATCTACTTCCCTTTAATTAAATTTCGTCTTCAAAATTTGAAGTCGCTTACCTGAATCATTCGCCACCAATAGCAATGCCAATTAAGTGTTCCTGGTGAATAGACTAGGATATTTGGTTTGCATTTCACTTTCTAATTTTCAAGTTGTTTTCGCGACTCTGTGATGCCTCCAAAGGACTTTGACTAATGGAATGCCTCCAAAGTATACTAATTGCAGACTCCTCATATGTGGCGCGTCTTGTACTCGTATTTTTTCCCTGTGGATGATATGAGAGGGCTTAGGCTCGTACTTCCGTAGCATCAATATGTGGAAGACATTATGAATCGATGACATATGGTTAGGTAGATCTAGCTTATTTGTGCATTCTCCAACTCACCTTATGATCTCGACCCAATAAATCTTGATGACAATTTTTTCTTGTGTACAAATCTTCTGGCTGTTTTGAGATGTCGCTAACCACCTCTGAATCAGTTTGACTTGTTCGTTCATCTCTTCTACCAAGTCTAGTCTTGTAAGTATTCGATTTTCTAAGTCTGCCCTACACGATGGTAACCTACAAGGTCTATCACATAGAGCCTCATAAGGTGTCATTTGGATACTTGCTTGATAGTTATTACTGTAGGCAAATTCAGTTAAATGCAAATGTTTGCTCTAGTTGTCCTTTAAATCAAGAACACGAGCCCTCAAAATATCCTCCAAGATTTGTATTACCCTTTTTGACTGTCCATTTGTTTGTAGGTGAAAGGCTATGCTCATCGTTAGTCTGGTACTCAACTGTTTCTACAGAATCTACCACAATTGGTATGTAAATCTCGCATCTTGGTATGATACTATAGTCTTAGGTACTCTTTGTAGTTTCACAATCTCCTTAACATAAAGTTCCTTCATTTTTTCTAATTGGATTTGTGGATCTTAGGAAGTGAGCTACCTTTGTGAGACGATTAACTATAACCAACAAAGTGTCTTCCCCTTTCTGATTTTTAGGCAACCCACTAACAAAATTCATTACAATGTTGTCCCATTTCCACTCTGGTATAGGAAGAAGTTGGACTAAACATTTAAAAACATATGTAACCACGTCTTTTTTCATCCATTTCCACCAATAAGTCTTGCAGAGATTCTAGTACATCTTGTCACCTACAAGATGCATAATATATTTAGTCTGGTGTGCTTCATCTAATATCATATGTCTACTTTGCCCGCTCTCAGGTACACAAACTCTGTTACCCAATCTGAACATGCCATCTATATTGATTTTAAAACCACTATGTCTGCCTTATTTCATACTTTCAATAAGATCTAAGATCCACTTGTGATGTTTCTGCTCTTTCTTGATTTGTTCGAGTAGATCTGGCTGACACACCATGGTGAATACTACTGATTGATCATTATTTATTTTAGCACCCAGATTATAACTCTCTATCAGCTGATACATTTTACCTTTTTCTTCTTCAATTTTACTCTATCAGCTGACACACCATAGTGAAGTTGAAAGTCATAATCTTTCAAGAATTTCATCCATCTTCTCTGGTTGAGGTTCAACTCCTTTTAGGTGTATATGTATTTTAAACTTTTATAGTCCGAGTACAAGTCAAATCTCTCTCCATATAGGTAATGTGTCCAAATCTTCAAAGCAAAAATAATAGATAGTGGCTCAAAGTCATGAGTTGGATAGTTTTGTTCATGTACCTTTAGTTGTCATGAGGCATAAGCGGCAATCGGACCATCTTGCATCAGTATAACACCCAAACCATTTCTTGATGCATCAGTATAGAGTGTGTAACCCACTCCATTAGTTGGGGTAGTAAGTATCAGGGCTGAAGTAAGTCTCTTCTTCAACTCTTGAAAAGTAGACTCACATCTATCATCCCAAATAAACTTGACTCCATTCCGAGTTAGCTACGTCATAGGGTCTGCTAACCTGGAGAAATCTTGGATGAATTACCTGTAATATCCAACTAACCCAAAGAAACAATGAATCTCAGTATTTGTTTTAGGTTGTTTACATTTCATGATCGCTTCCACTTTTTCTGGGTCAACAGATATACCCTTTGCAGATACTACATGCCTAAAAAATTTCACCATCTTCATACAAAATTTACATTTGCTAAATTTGACATACAATTGGTGGTTTCTAAGAGTTTCCAAAACAATTTTCAAGTGTTTTACATGTTCTGCTTCTAATTTTGAATAAATCAAAATGTCATCCACAAATACTACTACAAACTGATCCAAGTAAGGTCTGAAAACCCTGTTCATCAAATTCATGAAAGTTGTTGGTGCATTACTTAGACCAAAAGGCATTATAATGAACTTAAAGTGACCATATCTAGTTTTGAATGTTGTCTTTGAGATGTCTGACTCTTGGATACGCAACTGACTCCTCTTAATTGATCAAATAGGTCATCAATTCTCAGTAATGGATACCTATTCTTCACAGTAACATTATTTAGCTTCCTATAATCAATACATAATTACATAGACCCATCCTTCTTCTTCCCAAATAACATGGGCGAACCCCAAGCTAATTCACTCAAATAAATGAAACTTTTTGCCCAAAATTCATCTAACTGTGTTTTTAACTCCTTCAATTCAAATGGTGCCATCTATAAGGTGGAATAGCTATTGGATCAGTTCTTGGATAAACTTTAATCATGAACTCTACTTTCCTTTGTGGTGGCAGTCTTGACAAGTCATATGAGAATACATCCACGTAGTTTCTCACTACCATAATGTCCTGTATCCCTAAATGAGTCACTGACACATCTTCATCCATCAGCTTTCGGAAATCTTCCCTTTGACTCATGTTGTGTAGCATTGCTGCCATTGGGTTTCTGGGTAGTCTCTCAATTTCACCATAGAGTTTCACCAACTCACCAGATAGTAAAGTCAATGTGACTCTTCGTCTCGGATAGTCGAATTGAGCCTGGTATTGTACATTTGTATATGTGTATATATTGATTTACATGTGCATTTTAAATTATTAAGTGAAAAAGGATAAAAATAATATAGAAAATAATATAAGGATTAATTAAAAATCTTAACTTGAAATGATATTAAGAAGGTGAGATTTAAGTAAATGAAATAAATAATTTCATATAGGCCAAGATATAAATTTAATACATGCTAAAGGTAGAACAATGTATAATAGATGAGATAAAATAAGTTGAATTAAAAGAAGATCAAAAAATATTTGAAAAAGGAAAAATTTTAAAATTAGCTTGCTGGAAAATAAATTTAAATGTTGAGAAAATAAAATATTTTCTATTAAAAATATCTAGATACATAGAATAAGGATTCTATGTAGCATTAATGAATATAAACTTGATAATCATGCGAAATATGTATGATATCATTAAATTAAATTCCAAAATCTAGTTTAACATTAAAATGGCCAAAATAATTCATCATGATATGGTTCATGAAAGAAAAGTAATATTTTGAGCTAAGTCCACAAATATACACAGGGACAACAGTATGCAACATGTTAAATATAAGAACAATGAACACATTGAAAATAATGACAGTGTAGTATAAAAAGAGTAAAAAATATATATTAAACATGAAAAATATATTTACTAAAGATATATGTTCATCTGAATTAGGTCAACATCTCGAAAAAATTCAAAGTGGTGCATATCTCGAGGCGATGAAATATCTAAACAGGTGGAGATGATACCCTATATTTAAATTATTATTAAATAAGCATGATTAGATGAACTGATTGTTTCAATAATGGTGTACTATAGAGACATGTCTGTTTGTGAATGATTATCTATTGAATGAATCAGTGTTTAGTTGTCAATTATTTAATGCACATGTCTATTGCTTGTTATGTTGAATGATCTCGCATGAAGATATGAAACCATGAATCTATGTGTAAATGTGTTAATTTATTTGATTGAGTATAATGAGAATGATGTGATGTGAACATGATATGCATTGTGATATTATAAGAAAAATATTAAATAAAGATAAAAATACACATACGAGGACGATGACACACATGGGTATCACCGGTGGACTGTAGAGATGATGGTTTTGAATAACAAAGTAGGTTGCCTAAGGGGACCCTTTGGAGACTGGTTACAAGGTAACTTTTATATGATAACGTGATGAAATACCAAATGACTATTGAATGATGACTTGATAAAATATCAAATGACTCGTAAATTTTTCCAAACGATATATATATATATATATATGAGATACGTAATGCGCTTGATGATAGAAGGGTCATCTAGGGATACTCTCCCTACCCAAGAGAAAAACTTCAACTTAAACAATCAGTTTGTTGAAACGCCTAATGTTTGAAAGTATGTGCTTGTTCATCTATTTATGTTTGTTTCATAATGATTTAAAAATTAGGATGGATCCACTGGGCTCTTTGAGCTCATTCAATTTTCTTTTCAGGGATAGCAGACTATTGACGAAAGTATGCTCAGCTGAACTCATATTAATTTTGATTAATGGATTCTGCACCACCAATGGACATTAATATCAAGCCTTAGGGGCACAATTCCATATTTATCATTTCTGTTATGGTTATTTGAACTGTATGGTTTATGTTTGGCCAATAGGCCTATATAGCTTTAATTAATTTGTGGTTATTGGTTCACTTCCTTAAAATAGAATTAATGATCTTTTGAGACGCATAGCGTATGTGTGAAACTAAAGTAATACCAATATAAAAATATGTCTTCAAATTTTACAACTACGTTGAAAATAAAATTTCTTCAAAATTACTAATCTTCCTAACTAATATTTATTACCTCGCTTACTTATCGATTTTAAAAAGAAAAATTTTGGGGTGTAACATTCATAGATCATGTGATTCAATATACGATTTAGTAAAAAACACAACCATACATCATGCATACATCAAATATAGGCATTTTATAATAACATACTAAGATGCTCCTAAGCATTCCATCAACATAAACAAACATCACATTCTATATTTAAACCAAAATAATACTAAAGAGTACAATAATCATCTTCACATGTTTATTGATTTCCTTAGACCCTTGTATTGTTGTCTTAATCACCGTAAATCTTCAACCTTTAAACATTAAGACCATTGCTCTTAGAATTTCAACCATTTCCAACCTTTTTAAACGATAATGTAATAACTCTTACTCCAACATAACATATCACGTGCAAACTAGCATTTTAGAAATGTTAAAGTGTTTTTTTGCTTCTGAGTATTGCAAGAGAAAGGAAGAGTATCGCAATAGCTAGAATGATTAAGCAAGAAGTAAGAAGAAGAAATTGACACATGACCCCGGTGACCATAATGAAAAAGTGAGATGCAAAAAGGGAAAACTAATGCATTAGTATTACCATGGTAACTTGAATGTGTGATAAAAGAACAATGAAGGGAAAATATGCATTACTACGATAATGTGATACCATTACTGCAGTAACCAGAGAGTAATGTATGAAAAATGAAGGAGAAAAGATGCAATACCACGGTAACATGAGACAATATCGCGATAACCATCACAAAAATGTCCTTTTGCTCCTGTTTCTCCCATTTCTTACTTCCACGTGTTCATGGCACCCTAATACCTTAAACTTTAGCCCATAGCCTATGCCTTAAAGTGGATAAAATTCTTATACCTTGCTCTTACAAATCTCTTGTTTACAACATATGGTGCGCTCCAAAGAACTCTTTGAATCCTTTTAGGTTCTGTTTCGATAGAAGGAACAACTTAGGAGTTTATGAGATGTGAAAGAGAATGAAAACTGCATAGATTTTGAGTCGAGGATTGTGCCTCTTCCTATTTTGCCTTGTGGAATTGTTTGCTAGAGGAGAAAATGAAAAGAAATCAGTCAAGAGGGAGTGAGGAGTAAAGGAGGGTCGACAAGGAGCAACCCGACACTGATTCGTGGGATGGGAGACGCCATTTTTGAATTTGGACATTATGATTAGGGTTTAGCAAAAAATTACCTTTATAATTCATGTATTACTGTGGTAATTTGTAAATTACCATAGTAACGAGAACGAAGTTTACACATGTTTGTCTCAATGAGAATACACGCATTACTGCAGAAGTGTGATTCATTACCGCGATAACCAAAAGAGAATATTGCGCATTCAATTGTGTGAAATTCCCATCATTATTTCCATGGTTTCTAAGTTTTACATAACATTTTTGTGCATCATTTTAAGTCTAATAACTCTTTTGATATTTTATTATGAGTTAATTTATAATATTTATTATTTAATTATTTTACTTCATGTTCAGTTAATTTACTGTATCTAAGAATGGTTTATCAACATTTGGAGTATTACAATATACTAGATTACTTTAAAATAAAAAGAGGTAAAAAAAAACTACTTTAAGTATACTAAGACGAATGATCGAAGTAGAGAATGATTTCTCACAATAAAATGCTTAAAATATAAAATAAAAATAGATAAAAATAAATAAAGTTAGCATACATTGGTTGTCCAAAACAAGCATGATGCACATTAAAAAGGAGCAAAATAAGACCATGAGGGTTGGGAAGTTTGAAAAGAAATTAAAGAGATTAAAGAAAGAATGACCATAGTTTCTTCTTTAAAGGTTAGGGTTTTATAAAAGTTTGAAAGAAAGGGTGTTAGAAATTTCTTAAAAACTTAAAAAAATACAGCATAAAGTGGTTTAGGATTTTCCCTTTTGTCTAATGCAAGCTAAGGAAAATAATGCAAAAGGGGGATTAAGGGGCAGAAATTTGAAACGAAGTGGAATTTAATAGGGTTGAGTGTTAGGTCAAATTAGGTTAGACTTGGGCTTTTTTGTTGGGACTAATAAACCAAGTTTAACAAGTCTAGTTCTCAAAAATGCCCTTAACCAACTAGTCCTTTGATCAAACTCTGTTCTAGCCAAGCCACTTAAATCAATTGAATTTGGTTGGATCAAGTTAGGTTGGTTAGACCCTACCTATTGCCATACAAAACCCATTTTCAACGATAATGCAAGAACACCAAATAATAGGATTTTATATTATTTAAATGCCCAAAATCAAATTAAAATATAAAACCACATATTCCATAGACCGCTTTGGTTCAACACCACAATTTAGGTTTGACAACAACTTTTTCAAACTCTATACAACATCAGATTTATTTTTAGTTAGTATGGTCGATGATTACTGTAAAAATTGTTTATAGCTGTTCACACTCAAAATTCTTAAAGATTTGTGAGAAAAGCTAGAAAGAAATGAAAAGTTGAAAGCTTTATTGGATTTATAGCGGAGGAATGAAAAATCTTAAAAATTATGAAAAGGATTTTTTTGAGTTTGGTATGATTATTACTATTAGTGGCTATACGATAGAAAGGAGATTAAGGATAAGATTAGTTTTTAAGTTTTTTCTATTCCATTTTATTTTATAAAAATAGCCACACCCTTATAAATGCACCTCTATAATTTTGCGTATGCACGACCTTTTATATAGTTAAATTAACCGCACTCTATTATTAAGATCCCTCAAAAGCACTGCTTCTCTTTTTCATTTATGGTTTAAAAAATAGAAAGAAAAGCACATTTTTGTATAGAAAATAGCAATAATAACAAAAATATTAGTATTTTTATTTTTTTAACACATATATTAAAAATACCATAAACTATTGATTAACAACTTTTGATATATTGTCAGTATAACATTAGTATAATATTTAGCTTATAAACAATGGTATAAAATTGACATATAGTCGATAAAATATTGGTATAATATTTTGATTATAAATAATGGTATAATTTTAGTATACAATCGGTATACATTGATATAACATTTAACTTATAAACAATGACATAACATTGATATACAGTTAGTATAATATTCGTATACAGTGCTATAAAAATTATTGATTAGCGACTATTAGTATATTAAAAGTTGGTATACAGTCGATATAATATTAATATAACATTTAGTTTACAAAAAATGGTATAACATTAGTATATTGTATTATAAAAACTATTGATTAACAAGCGTTAATTTACCAAAAGTTGGTATACAGTCGGTACAACATTAATATACTTATAATATTTTACAATGATATAACATTGATACTTATGAAATTGGAACAACCATTGTTTTTTTTTGGGTTTGGGCTAACAGTTGTAGATCAATAAAGAACGATTGCAACAGCGATGCACCTTGCAGCGGCAGCAAAGGATGACAGCGATAGCAGAACGACAGGGAACCAAGTGCTTAAGTGTGAGAAACCACGAGTGAGACTCAACCAATCAAAGGCTTAAGTAAATACTAAGATGAGAAATGAAGCAACCAACCTTGTGGAAGGGGCCTACTCTTTGCTCTCTGATGTACGATGTAAAGTTCCTCACAGCCATTTCCTTGATGAAGAGTCTAGGTTCTCTGGGGGTTGGTTCTCTGTTGAAATTCGATCGTGAAGCCGAGAGCAGCTTTATCAGAATTCCCATTCTCATGAAATGTGATTGAAATCTGAAGAAGAATAGAAACTTAAAAAGAATAATAGAGTGAATCAAAGAGAGTTTTCCTTGATTTCATCTCTATTGTTTTTGTGAGTTTTTTAAAAATGCAGAAGGGAGGTGCGGGTTATAGTGAAAAATTGTTACAAAAACAAAACATTTTCCCCTTTTTTATGCTGAAAATGTATCGACGACCAATGAATCAACACAATAGTTGCGACATATCACAAAAACACAAATGAGCAGGAGAAATGGGGTGGTGGCAGCGACAACGGTGGAGCATGAGCACAACAACAAATAGCAGAAGAAGAGCTATGAACAGGAAACATAGCAGACAGGAGTGGTAATGGTCATCAGGTGCGAGCGTGTGCAGTAGGTGTGAGTAGCAAGGGCAACAACAGTAAACGCACTAATAGATTTTCTTTTCTTCGGCTTCTTCGGTCTAGAATCGGATCCAATCGAAAATCTTGTAGGTTTGATCTTCAGAATGACTTCTACATGTAGCGATGGTTAGGGTTTCTGTTGTGTAATACCTGAATTTTTTGTGACATAATATTTGTAATACATGAAATTTTAGTGACGTAATAACCGAAAATTGAATTTAAAACACATATACGTATATATTTATATATAAAT